>RCUC01074355.1:0-15199 GCA_003697995.1 Taxidea taxus jeffersonii
CGATACGGGCTTCCTTACTTCAACTTCTCTAATACCAGGTTCTGCGAAGTTCTACAATCCCTGACATAACAAATACTGTACTACTTGTTACCAGCTGAGTAGCTGTAGAGATCAATTTGGACCTAAAAGAAAGTGCAAGAAAGCTGTTCCACAAAGTTTTGCTTCTTTTTCTTTTTACCTCTTTTATTGTCTTCATAAAACCTGCACTTAAAATAAGCAGGTGCCCTCCCAGGCTGTGTCTACATGGAATGTTAAGATATTACACGATCCTCTTTGTGTAATTAATCACACACATTAACTGTGCCAGATCAGTAGACTATCCTCCCATCCACATTGACCAACTGTACATGAGCCAACATTCCCATTGACTGGAATCAAACTTTATTTTTTTTTTTTCCTAAAGGACCAAATAGTAAATATTTCTGGATTTTCAAGCCATCTAGTCTCTGCTACAACGACTCAACTCTGCCACTGTAGCTTGAAAGCAGTCATAAACAATAAATGGACAAATGGCCATGGCTATCTTCCAATTAAACTTTGTGTTATGGAAACTTTGTTTTATGGGTATTTGAATTTCATGTAGTTTTCACATGTCATAAAATATTCCTTTTTTAATTTTATTCAGTCATTCTTACCTTGAGAGCTTTACAAAAACAGATGGCGGACCAGATTTGGCCTGCAGGCTCTAGTTTGCTGACCCCCGCTAGAGACGTTTTGCTACAGGATGTCCTCCTAGGCTATTCTAGTGCAATCCGGGCAGGAGAGACTGGAGTAGCCATAATAAATGTGTTTGAGGCCACGCCCATGTTAATGAAAGAAAAGCAAGATTGGGAGTCAGAGAGCAGTTTGCAGCAGGTTATTGCCAAACTGGCTCCCAGTTTAAAATTCAGTGAAGACTTTGTAGATTCTTTGTGCTTTTTTCTAAATCCTGTCCTTGCTCTGTGACTTTCAGGCCTAATCAGTGCAGGCTCACCTACCCTTGTACTACCTTTTCCCGCCGCATTTTAAAGTTAGCGTTAATATATATTTGTGGAAGTGGAGAGTCAAGCATGTTATTTTCTACCTTTTGTGCTACTTAAGGCTTTAGGTTGTGTTTTTTCAACCTGTATCATTTTATTTATTTATTTATTTATTTATCTTTAAAGGTTTTATTTATTTATTTCACAGACAGAGATTATAAGTAGGCAGAGAGGCAGGCAGAGAGAGGAGGAAGCAGGCTCCATGCTGAGCAGAGAGCCCGATGTGGGGCTCAATCTCAGGACCCTGGGATCATGACTTGAGCCAAAGGCAGAGGCTTTAACCCACTGAGCCACCCAGGCGCCCCACAACCTGTATCATCTTAACTACAAAGATAGCTCCATCGAAAGGCAAAGAAAAGTTGTTCAGTTTGATACTGTACAATTAAGGCTTAAAGACAGTAATTGTATAAACTTATATTTTTAGATCTTGTCCACAGTGATCATTTCCTTTCTCATCATTAACAAATGTTTAACTTGCTTAAAACATATAATCTCCAATGTTCTTATAATACAATCCTTGTGGAAACCAGAGAATGTCTCTCCCAATATAGTTTGAGTAATTGTCTCAATTTCCTGATTTTTTTTTTTTTCCTCCAACAATGTCAAAAGATGCATTTCCAAAACCTCATTGTATAGCTCCTCCAACTGTTACTGGCCATTATTAATGTAGTCGTGACTGTTCAATCCAATTTATCTCAGAATTAGACAGTTTACAGCCTCTGGACCAGATCAAACCATCTGCCCTTAGATGTGTTGGTTTTTCCAAGCAGGAGACCTTTCTGATGCTTCTCTCTGAAGACAGGGACTCCTTTCATCTTGGCAGGGGAAGATGGGGTTTAGCCTTTGAAAAGAAATCTGTTAAGATGCTGATAATGTATTTTCAACCAGTAAAATTAGCCTTTCACTTAATAAATGAAAGATTTTCTACCCACTTATATCAGAAAGGATGAAGATGTCCCTGGTTTTAATTGCAGATTTAAAATATGTTTTCATCTAAATGCATTAGCATTGAGCTCCCCCACCTCCCCAACTTGCGCTTCCTGTTTGAAAAGCCGATTAAATGGTTTCATTGCTGATTGGCTGGAAGCCTATACAACTTCCTGGCTGCAGGCCATTAACACCCTGGCCAGAAGTGCTGACAGGAAGATGAAGAGATTTACACCCTCTGATTTCTGCATTAACAACAAGGATGAAACAGTATGTGGTCTTGTCAGTGGATAATACAATTTAAAGATATGATTTCTTTTTCCACAGGTGCATTTGTCTCTGAAAATTAGCAGTTCAGCTTGGTGTGAATAATAAGGCATCTTCTCTCATGAGTCTGAATCATATTAAAAAATTTGTATTATGGACAAGTTTCTGATTTATAAGACTATTGCCATTTCTCTGAACAATAGAATTGGAATCAGCTTATTTTTTAGGTTTTAGTTCTGATAACTTGAAAAGTTAGTGGGAAGGAACACGTATAGAAAGTGTTACATTTTTTAAAGGACAAACATACATATATATTAATGGAGAAATACTGCTAGTCATTTCAGTTATCTAAGAGAGAACTGATTCTAACAACTAAGCACAATGTACTATCATAATATGATTACTTTGAACAATTAATTCTCTGCTCATTTCAATGATTAACTTATATTTTTGCAGGAATATATGAAGTAAGTGTGCATATGTATATATAAACTCCCATGTATTATAGAGGGATATATGTGTTTATTTGACTATAGTTATGTGTATGTAAGTATACACACATACACACACCTCTCTATATCTGTATCTGTGTCTATGCAACATACACACGTCTATACAGACACACACACACAAACATATGCAGTTTATTAAGCATGTACATAAATACACATACATGAATGTCAATGTATCAGATATAAATATGCACTGAGCTGTAGAGAATCTCTAATAGATGAAAATTAGAAAAAAGAATCAGGAATGGGGTAAAAATATTAACTTTATGTACTCAATTTTTCATTTTTGAATAAAATATTAATTTTGAATAATTCTGTATATTCACATATTTTTTCCACAGAACAAAATGATTAATTTGAATAGACTCTAAAGCCTCTTCCAAATTTAAGTGATGAGTCTAGATTTATTTATCTTCATACTCCCTTTCCTGAAACCACTTAAAAATTCTGGGAATGATGATGGATAATTATTGGAAGATAAAAAGACTGTAGAAGTAAGACAAAAGATCAGACTTTCAATAATCAATTGACCAATAGCCATTGATACCATGCTACAAAGGCACTGTTCTAGACAGAAGAGAATACAAAGAACTGAAATCTTAGTCTAATTTTTGAGAAGCTTATAGAATAATTGTGGAATGATATATAGACATTGACATCAAAGCCATCAGTGTAAAGCAGGGATTGATAAGTGGGTTGGGAAATGCATAACTAAGTCCTACATTTCAGAATCAGGAGTGGTCATTTATAAAAACATATAGATCTTGTTTCCACAATTAATTTGCTTACAAAACTTTTTTTTTTTGGATAGCTGTTTCAAAGATAACCCAATTCCTTAAAATTTGATAGATAGATAGATAGATAGATAATCTAAATAAATACATAATCTGATTCTTTAGCATCTAAATTATTACAGGTTATAAATTCTACACTATAATAATGAGACTTTCCCATAAATTGAAGTCACCACTAAAATACAGAGCAATGAAAAGGGCCAGTCATCAAAATTTTAGGATGAAATAAATCAACTAAAGCCAACTATTTTAGATGGTTCTTTACCTAAGTGGGCAAAACAAAAATAATCATTCCTCAATGTGATCAGACTTAAGGGTACTATTCAGTGTCTTCAGTATATATGACACTGTACCATGAATGTTCACAAAAAAATAGAGCAATATATAGATACATGAGCAATCTAAAATTGAGTTGGATATAAGCAGGGATGCATGAAAATATAATAATACCAATGAGTACTTGATAATTACCAGTGAGTGCCCCTGAGAATAAATTCAATGAGATACCAGAGAAGAAAAGGGAAAAATAGTTTTATTTTGGATCTAGAAAGTTGAGTTGGGTTCATATACTTTACTTGAACATTCAAAAACTATTTATTGGGTGCCTACTTAGTATCAGACACTGAGGATACAACAATAAACAAATGAGCCAAGGTTCAGTTCTCATGAGGTATGAAACAGCAAAGAAATCAGACAGGTGATGGAGAGCAGAAGGTGACAAAATTGAAGAGATAGATGGGAAAGTACCAAGTCATGTTTAGGAGCTCAATGGAATGACCAATTAAAAGAGGACATATGGTTGTTAAAGGAGAATTAAAGGAGATAAAGACTGGGAGTGAATGATCTCAAACCCAAAAAATATGCATTCCCTATGGTACATATCTGATTAGAATTTTGGGAAATAATACCATGTTCTGAGATCCCCAAATTTAAGCTATATCAGGTTAATTCTTAGTAAATTTACAGGTTATACATTGCCTTAAAAATGTACCTCACCCATCATTCATCAGATTGATGGACTTCATGGCATCTTACTAGATGACTCTAGATCTAAGAACGAGTTCAATAGGATATTTCTGGAAAGGACAAATGGTGATTACAGTAAAATGCCAATATGTGTCTCAGACACCAGTCTGATGTAGAAGTATCTGTAAATCACTCTAAAGACTATCACAAGTTCTCAAATGCTGAGGCCAGAAGTATAAAATACATAAAAAATAGTTTACTTCAAAGAAAGTAAAATTCAAAGTGAATTGAAAGAATTTGGCAAAATGTAGAATAAATCTAGCTGTTTAAATGTATACTTTTGATCTTCTCTCCATTGAAAGCTATATGACTTTAAAATAATATTTTAGATAGCCACTAAGAACAAGAGTTTTATCTACAGAGTCAAAATAAATTAGGGTAAGTGACTCTAAATTAACCCTCAATAAGTTATAAGATAGTTTACTTGTGATTATCAACAGAGGAAAACAAAGAGTAATTCAAATTAACTTGAGTTTGTCACGTTTTGCAACTTTGGACAGATTTTATTGGCTTCTCTCAACCATAAATCTCCAAACTTATGTTTAGGCCCTCTGTTATGAATATTCACGATAAATGCCTAATAAGTAACTGCATCTTCTACTAGATTGGCAACTTCATTAGGGCAGTGATGAGGAATTTTTTATTTTGCCTCAATATCACCAATGATTAAACAGTATCTAGTGTGTTTGTTAGATTAATTTGGCTAAACATTGGTGGATGAATGTAAGGTCTGGCCACATATTAGTTTGTTTCAACGTAGAATCACAGGGTTATGTAATTTTATATATGCAAAAAGCTTTGATGATCACATTTTCTAGTCCTTCCATTTTTGACATTATAAGATATACTTTTTTAAAGATTTTATTTATTTATTTGACAGACAGATCACAAGTAGGCAGAGGGGCAGGCAGCGGGGCAGGGGGCGGTAGAGCAGGCTCCCTGCTGAGCAGAGAGCCCAATGTGGGGCTCGATCCCAGGACCCTGGGATCATGACTTGAGCCGAAGGCAGAGGCTTTAACCCACTGAGCCACCCAGGCGCCGAGATTATAAAATTTAGATCCAATAACTAAGCTGACCTCTGACTCCGCTCAGTGTTCAGTACCACATCTCGTACTCAAGTATCTCTTTGTGGTGGTTGTTACTTTCCTCGAAACCACCACATTTGACCCCACTTTAACCCAAGCACAATCCTTTATGTCACAACCTAAATACTATATGAAACCTGGTCTCATTCTTGACTTATCCCTTTCCTTCACAAACCACACTCAGCCATCAACAGGTCCTTTTAATTATTCCTCAAAGTAACCTGTTCTCTCTTTCTCCATTTTTACTGTTACCTCCTTTGTCTAAGCTCTGGAATAGAACACTGTGCACCAGTTATCAATCCCTGTGGAGGACCCCACACACTTCTGCCCACTGCATCTTGGTACCAGAGGTCAGCCCCAGTAGTGGGTGTCAGAAGCCACAGCTTGTGGGGCCCCTTGGCAGCCAACGCAGGGCAGTTGACCTGCTCACATCCCTTCTGCACAGCAGCAGAAGGACCCTAATCCCTCCTCTGTGGAGTCTTAAATACACAAAGCTGCAAGTGTGTCTGAACGCCACTGACATACACACTTAAGCAGAACTATGGAACACTCCTTGAGCCTGAAACAGGGAAAACTCTTCTCATTCTAGGCTGTAAAGTCAATACAAGCTGTCTGGGCTCTTTATCTCTTGGTAAAGAAGTGTTCAAGTTTCTAGGACCATTCTTATATAGCTGGGTAGCATCTAGAGACTGCAAACCAGACTCTGCCCTTCCCAACACAAGCCATACTTTCTTTCACATAGACTACTATTCTAAGATTCCTGTTTTGTCCTTGTTTTCACAAACACCCCACACCTCACAAATATTCTCTGCACAGCAGCCAGAATGATCTTCAAAAAATGTAAACCCAATCATGTATTTTCCTTGCTCAAAATCTCTTAATCATTTCTCAATGTAGTTGAAATGAAGTCCAAACTTCCTGAGATGGTGTAAGGCATCTGAATTATCTACCCCCGTCTACATCTTCAGTCTAATCTTTTGCTAGGCTCCTCTGTGCTCAGGGCTCTTCAAAGCTCATGCTCCATTAAAGAACTATTTTTGTTTTGTTTTGTTTTGTTTTGTTTTTTAAGGAACTACTTCTTAGTACTTTAATGCTTATTTACATTCATAGTTCATAAGATCTGGCAAGATCAATAAACACGCTTAGAAGAAATATTGTTGCTGATTCTATAAAAACTGTTCAAATATGCTGCTACCTGGGGCTTAAAGCTATTCTGGAGGAATATTTTGTTTCCTACCCCACACACCTGTACCCCACTTCCGTCCCACTTAGAACCAGTGGGTAAACATGTCTGTGACTGTTCAGGCTTGTCCCCTTTCCTCCTTTCTCCTTAGTACAAGTAACCTATGATACATTTGGGACCAGGAGAATGAGTCCATGACAGAAAGATTTTCAGGGAGGGTGATTTACCATTCTCTCATTTACTGAAATTCTCCTACAGCCAAGCGATTGCTGGAGAGTAAGTTCAAAACAGATAAGTCTGAATAAAAATGTATTTCATGGGCACCTGGGTGGCTCAGTGGGTTAAAGCCTCTGCCTTCGGCTAGGGTCATGATCCCAGGATCCTGGGATCGAGCTCCGCATCGGGCTCTCTGCTCAGCAGGGAGCCTGCTTCCCTTCCTCTCTCTCTGCCTGCCTCTCTGCCTACTTGTGACCTCTCTCCGTCAAATAAATAAATACAATTTAAAAAAAAAGATTGAAAAATGTATTTCATGTGCTTGTAGTAGACTTTGATTCAGGTGAGTCTGAGACACATCCCAAATTATGAATGTAGGTGTCAAACATCCTTTTTTGTTCCTCTTTTGAATAACTCATTTTATCAGATATATTTGGTGACCCTGGACCTAACAACCAAAAGTTTGGTAATTCTTTAAAAAGTTTTTATTTGCTCAGGGTCTCAGTAAAAAAGGTAGAAAATCACACAAGTTCAGCAGTTAAGCTGAAATACACTGGCTTTGCATTTTCATTGTGCAAATGCCCAGCATGCAAAGTCATTTTATCAGTTCCAATTTTCTCCCAGTAGGTACTTCCAAACCAAAATGAGAATTATATAAGTTTACCAGAAGTCTTTAATCTAAATTATTATTTTTGCCTGAGCTTCTTGATTCTCATGTACTGATGGATTTGGTGGGAAGGAAAAACAAAGATATTAGATTATGAGAGAAAATCATTTTAATATATTTGACGTGAATCTTAACTATTATCAAATTAATTTTAATAAGTTGTGTACTGAAATAAAGTTAATGAGCTAACACTATCTATGCTGCCTACTTGAATTGAAAACTTATTCCATTTTGGTTTCTCCTTTCTTTGGTTTATGCCTGCAAGTTCTAAATATATGGCTCAGCTACATATTTTTGACAGGGGAACCCCCCCCCCCAAAAAAAAAACAATCATTTTTACTGAGAGGAAGATGGTCCTACCAAACAGAGAGTAAAACATATTGGCATGAAATTTCAGTAAGGCCTTTTATAGCCATGCAAAGGGTACCCTGTATATTACTATACCTAATATAGTGTCTAATATGAACTCAGTGCTGCTGGTACTAACAAGAATAAGCGTTTGGGTTAATGGATTGATTAGTAGAAAGCAATTTAATCCTTTGGATAATATGCTCAATTGAAAGTTTGAAACAATCATAACCCAATAGATTCTTATTTCAATAATCCTAGAAACGTAGGATAATCCCTTGCTGAGTTTTGCTGCTTATTTGCTGTTATTGGGCTTTCTTATGTTTTACTTATGAAATATGCTCAATGTGAATCTCATTTTTCTCCTCTGAATTTCCAGAAGAGTGAATCATTACCCCAATAGTAATTGTACATTAACGTAAGTATAAAATAGTGTAATTTGTCATATAATGTGATATAACATGTTAATAGAGTGCACAAATGTGTCAATAACTTTTTGTTCATTAATATGGAGATTAGCCAATGTTCATTGAGTACTATGTGTACCAGGGGAGGAATACTAAGACATAGGAGCTACTGATTCTGCCCTCATGGAGCTTATAGTACTTCTGTAGTCAAATACACATGATCTATCATAAAATTGAAGAAGCTCTCTTTAATACCAGTCTCTCATATTAAGTAGAAAAAAGGCAGTTATAGAGATGCCTTAGTGTTTTTCCATTATTTACTGAATTATTTGCCATATCTAAAAAACATTATAGTCTTCAGATTAACCATTGTTTGTTTTGTTTTGTTCTTTTCTCCACATTGTTCTTCTATTGAAAATGTCCTTTTGGGTCTTGGGTACCTATTGAAAACCCATTCACTATTCAAAACTATTCATATTCCACCATTTCTGGGGCTCTTTACTTATTATTCCTTTTCCAATAGATATCACTAAGAATTATTGTATCTCTGTGCAGTGTATTTATATAGTATTGTTCTTGTGTATTTGCTTTTCCAACCAGATTGTGAGTTGTTTAAGGAAAGAAGCTAGTATTAATTGTTAATTTTGCCATTGTATGCCTTAGACAATGAAGATGATACCTGTCACACATTAGGTGTCCAGTGAATGTTGACAGATTATATTAGTGTGAGTTTTCCAGAGAAACAGAACCAGTATTTTCTTAATAACATTTTCTTTTCGGGCTCCTGGGTGGCTCAGTGGGTTAAGCTGCTGACTTTGGCTCAGGTCATGATCTCAGGGTCCTGGGATCGAGTCCCACATCAGGCTTTCTGCTCAGCAGGGAGCTTGCTTCTCTGTCTCTCTCTCTTTCTCTCTGCCTGCCTCTCTGCTTACTTGTGATCTTTGTCTGTCAAATAAATAAATTTTAAAAAATCTTTAAAAAAAATAACATTTTCTTTTCTACAGCTTCCTTTTTTTATAAGACTATACTATACAATATATACGACATATAAAATATGTGTTAATTACCTGTTTATGTTATTGGTAAGGCTTTTGGTCAACAGTAGGCCACTAGTAGTCAAGTTTTGGGGGAATCCAAAGTTATGTCTGAAGTTTTGATTATACAGAGTGTTGGTGTCCCTAACCCCCATGTTCTTCAAGGGTCACCTATTTGTTTGTTTACTGTAAGGAATTGGTTCATGTGACTAAGAAGGCTGAGAACTCTAAGGACCTGCACTTGGCAAGCCAAAGTCCTAGGAGAACAAATGGTGTGTGTTCAGTTTGAGTCCAAAAGTCTGAGAACCAGTAGAGCAGATGGTGTAAGTTCCAGTCTGAGTCTCGTTTCAAAGGCATCAGGAAACTGATGTTCAGCTTGAAGACAGGAAACTGATGTTTCAGCCTGAAACTAATGTTTAGCTTGATGTTCCCCTACTCCACCTTTTTGTTCTGTCTAGACCGTTAGATGAGTTAGATGGGTTAGATGAGTTAGATGAGTTAGATGGGTTAGATGAGGCCCACTCATACTGGGGAGGACAGTCTGTTTTATTCAGTCTACTGATTCAAATGTGAGCTCATCCAGAAGCATCCTCAGGGATAATCCCAGAGTATCTTTTGACAAGATACACTAGTACCCTGAGGCCCATCCAGGTTCATATATAAAATTAATCATCACATTGACTAACTGGCTGAGTGGATGAGCAAATAATTGGAAATCTCCATGAGGTGATATAAGCAGTGATGGAAGGGGTTCACGGCCAGATTAGCAGGAGAATTCAGACAAAGTAGGGAAAGGATGACGACAATGACATGATAGAAAACAGAATATCATACAACTTTAAAAGCTTCCTTTTTTGTTATTTCGATGATTTGCTTGCTTAGAATTAAGTATGATTTACAAGTAGGCCCAACAAATATCAGCCACATTCATAATCGACTTTCACTATGTTGTGACCATTCATTAGCCATGCATAATGAGATTTAAGCTTGATGGAAAGCCTAAGCCTGAATTCTGTAAAATTATTCATTATTATTGATTACAAACCAATCTCAGGTTTTATAATAAGAATTTTATCTGCAGAGTAGAGAATGAAAATAAAGTTATGGTCAAAGCCTGTCGAGGGAGACATCTCTTCATGAAATCAATATGTTCTTGAAGAGTTGTTTGCAACTGAATATAATACACTGAATAGAGCATTAGAATCATTAGAGATTTCCTCTTGCATATTTAAGATATGCTTATTTTAGAAAAAAGAAAAATTTTCTCTTGCCTTTAAGAATGTATAGTAATATAATTTTACATGGTTGTATAATTTTTAGTACAATTAATTGTATAATTTTTAGTGGAGATGCAATACTTTGCCTAAGGAATCATCAGTTATAGAATTAGCCCATTTTCTATTATTCACTATTTTAAACAATGATGTACTGAATCATTTTATGTATCTAGCTCTTCATATATTTATGGGTAGATTCCTAGAAGCAGAGTTCTTGGATTAAATTGTTATGATGAACATTGCCAAATTACTTTTCAGTGGTAGTATATCAACTCATACTTTCAGAAGCATTGTTAGTCATCATTTTGAAATCTTTGCAACATTAATAGGCTAAAGTGCTATATCATTTTTGTTTATACAGTGGACTTGAATAACACAGATTTGAATTGCACAGGTCCACTGACATGCAGATTTTTTTTCATAAATATACTACAACACTTTAAAATTGTTTTCCTTATCATTTTCTTAATAACATTTTCTTTTCTCTAGCTTACTTTCCTGTATGACTACAGTATATGATACATACACAAAATATTTATTAATCAAGTATTGATGTTATTGATAAGGCTCTTAGTAGTTAAGTTTTGGGGGAGTCAGTGTTACAGTTGGATTTTTGACTACATGGGGGGATTGGCAACCTTAACTCTTGCGTTGTTCAGGAGTCAACTGTATTTTCAGTTTTTGATTTCTAACAAACGCTTTTCTATATTGGGAGTTTATCCATTAAAAATTCCATTACAGTACTATATGAAAATCTTATAATAAAATAAACAAAAAACTTCTAATTGATCTTCATTATAAATATGAGTTTCCATTTGGCTTTATATATCTATAAAGGTAAAAGACCAGTTTCAGTCATCAAAGGTACGATAGTAAAGTTAAGAGAAAAAGTACCCTCCACTCAACAGAGGTTGCTATATAGCTCCTTATGTAAAAATAGATTCTATTCTAACTTTCATATAGAATAATGGCATTGGTATTCAATATAATTTGACTAGATTTTATGAAGGATCTATAACCAAGGAGACAATAACATGCACATTTGAGGAAAAGGTGGTTAAAGCTTTCTTCATTATTTAATCTTGTGCTGGGAAGTAGATATTATATAATAACTCAGATGAATGAAAGAAAAGCTATTAATGCTACCTAGACGAATGCTTCCAGCATCCACCTCTGTTGACTTTGAAGTTAACAAAAGACATGGCTGAATCATGCTTGTTTGATTGCTGATAATGAAATCAGGAGGAGCAGGGCAGATGGTACATGGTGTAATTCATATCTGAGAACAGTCAGTCTGTAGAGAAGAACTGGGGTGTGGAACTGAATTCTGGCTCTGGATTGTTGGCCAATCTTATGGATCACTTTTTTTAACTTCATCCCTTCAAAGATCAAAGATCCCTCTTTCCCAATTCTTATAAAGGTACCATGTAGGCTATCAGAAGCCCTAGTGATGTTATTAAGAAGGGTGGTTTGGAGAATTCTGAATGACTCCATGGATCTGAAGATCAGGAGCCCAGCAAGACTGCTTGGTGAGATTATGATAGATCAGCATTCAAACTGGGTCTTGATCACCCATAGATTAGAGGACCCCAAATGACCACCTGGTTCCAAGCCTTATGTCTAATCAGTCTTCAAGGATTGGGAAGTGTAGCAGTCCTTCAGAGCATTTATAGAGGACAGACCTCTGAGGTGATTCTGAGAAACAGTGATGATATGTCTCCTGACTACTTTTTGCCCAGGGGATGAGTTCATTGTGTGTTGCCATTCTTATAGAGCTGGACTGACAAACTGTATGATTTGCCTATATTTGTTTTCCTTTTCATTTCATACTCTGTTATATCCTTCTGAGGTTCAACTAATTACCCACATGGATGTTTCTTATAAGATCACACACCAGACGAGTATGGCTGGCACCCACCAGACATACTCACTCGATTTGTTCCACAATGCCACGTTTGAGCAATGGCTCTTCGGCCAACTACCTAGACGTCAGTAATTTTGCCAATGAAAATGAAGCTAAAACAAAAATCTGGAAAAAAATAAAGAAGGGAAATGATAACTCTCAGAGGGACATACTAGTAGAAATATGCTGAACAAATTCTTAGAATAATTTATTGGTCTTCTGGCTTCTGAAAAAGACCAAATCTAGAGAACTTCTCTTTGGATCACCTTTATTCTCTTCCCTGCAGCTAATTTAGGAATTAAAGGAAGGCAAACAAGGTCCTGGCTTTGAAGGGATATAGCCTAGAGGCTTTAATGTGGAGCAAACAAAGCATTTACAGCAGTTCTCTGGCAGATGTAGAATATCACCACATTGCTGAATATTTAAAAGCGAGGCATGTTTCCAACCCCAAAGTCTGCCCCCCAATTGATAAGTCTCTTTTTATTAGATGAATTTTAATTACTTAATAATTAGACCTTCCATAGGAGGAGATGGGGATCCTGATAGGCTGCCAAAGAGGCTAGAGGGCAAATCAGAAGAATGTGCCATTTTCAGATTAGAATTTTTAAAAAGGAATAGGCCCAATCTAGGGGTGTGCGGGTACATGGGAGGCCTCCCTAGAGGCAGAGTCTTGACATAAACCTGGGCTGCAAAATGCTTTATTTCTACTTTTGCTTAAAAGCCAAAGTAGTTTAGAATTCAATGAATGGAAGTACACAGCTAAGATATTAAAACTTTCTAACTGTCCGGGTCCTCATAGTCTGTGTGGTGTGTGTATGCATGGGTGGAAGGGTCCAGAGGGACTATTGTTCTCATTATTTTAATTCTGGGAGCCTAACACTTTTGATGTCCCTGCAGATTTAGCAGCTTTCATTCATTGCCATGGTGATATTTTACCTCATTTTTTTAGCATCACAAAAGAAAAGCCTAAATGAAAAATGTTTGCTGCTTTTGCTATTAACATTTCTACTGCCTTGGTGACAGCCAACAGTTTGGTTGTGCCTAGCTCCTGAGGAATTAGGTATTGGCTGAAACCTGATTGATGGTTATAGCCATTGCTCAGGCTGACCCAGTTGGGTGGGGGCTGGCCCAGGGACCCCTAATAACGTTGTTCCTGGGGACAGTGATTTGGAAGGAAGGAAGAATGGGGAAATTTCATTCAAAATGTGTATCACTGCTCAGCAATTAAAACTTATGAGGCTTGGTTAAAACATTCATGGATGCACTAGGCATAGCCTCCCCCCACCCCCAGTCATTTTTCAGATGAAAGGTTTCGTGGTTTGACTTTGTGTATATATATTAGCCTTTTTGCTTTTTCACATTCTTTGAAGAAAATACATGGTTTCTCTCTCTTTATGCCTCCTTAGCCATTGTTGTCCTTTCTAGACTTCTCAATGTTTAAAGTCTGGGATATTTGCCTAAACAAAATATCTTATGGATAATACATTTTTCATTCAATGAATATTTGATGTACAAGGATATATCATGCACTGTGCTATGTCTGAGCACAGAATACAATAGACTTGGCCCTGCTTTTGTGGAGTTTTATGTATTAGCTGGAAAGATGGCTATTAAATCAATGCCATCACTAATTACAGTTGAAGTAAGTGCTGCAAAGGAGACGTACAGAGATGACCGGTTCTATCTAGGCTTGGGGGAGTCCTCTCTGAGGAACAGAACTGAGAATTCCGGTATGGCACTGGGCACTCTTAAATCCCAGGTATTCAAGTGCTGTGTTAGAGAAAAGCTTAACAGAGTTAAACTTTACTTCCCTTCTCCTTGCATGGGTAGGTAGTAAATGTTTTAGGAAAGAATTGTGGTTATAGCTGTTTAACAGGCCTTGAGCAACATTAACAAAGTAACATATATAAATGGGCCAGTAATGGATCCTTTTACTGTGAAAATTAGTACTAAAGAATAACTGGAGGATCTTTTACAAAAATCAAAATAAACAGGGTGAGACCCATTTCTCCATGGTACTTGGATAATGGTTGTATATCTCTTGCTAACAGCACTTAATGCTTCCTATACAACTATTATTAGGATAGTTAACGTCAATAAAATTTCTGATACTGAAGCCCAGACACTTTTACTAATTATTAGGAACTTATAAAATTTGAATTATAAGTGTCTGTGTTTATCATTTCCGGGACAGGAGAGAAAATGGTGCTCCCACACATGTCTGACTTTTCCAAATGCAAAACAATATGTTGTCTCCTTTTAATAGTTCCCAAACTCATCCCTCCCTAGTAGTTGCTGGTCTTTGTTAATGCATAGAGGTGCAGATATTGTGTGAACCTGCAATTTGACTGGTAGGGGACACTTCCCAACAGCCCAGGTGTTGCTAGATTGAAAGCTGCAGTAGCATCCTGGGTCAGACTAAGTGTGAAGGTGGGAACCTTGACTGCAGTTCATTCTTGGAAACAGCCTTTCCTCCAAGGCTAACAGTGAAAAGCCTCCTGAAAGCATCAAAAAATTAAGTCTGTTAAAAAAAAAAA
>RCUC01074368.1:0-15905 GCA_003697995.1 Taxidea taxus jeffersonii
AAAAAAAAAAACTTCCTGACACTGTCATATTTCAAGCCATTGGGTCAAATTTAATTCATAGCACTATATTATACTAATGCAAATAATATTTATTACTCTAAGGTTTTTTTAATTAAAACTGCTTCTGACATTTAGATTACTATGCTGTGAAAATAAACTCTTTCTCTTGGTGGGGGATGGCTGGGTGGCACAGCTGGCTGAGTGACCAACTCTTGGTTTCAGCTCAGATCTTGATCTCAGGGTCCTGAGACTGAGCCCCACATTGGGCTCCCCACTCAGTGCAGAGTCCGCTTAAATAAGATTCTCAATCTCTCTTCATCTGGCCCTCCTTCTGTCTCTCTCTTTCTAATAAATAAACTTTTTTTTTTAAGATCTCACTTTGGAACTAACAGGCACTAACAAACAATTTGATAGCACAAAATATGTATTTATATCTAAATTCTGTATGCATTCAAAATTTGGTTCTGTTGCACTATTTCTGCATAGTACTCCTCATACAGAAAAAAGCTAGAGAATTGGGGGAGGTCTGGTACAGCAATAAGTATAAATACTGGACCATCAAATAAAGAAAAAAAGGTTATTTTTAAAAGTAGCTGTTCTTCTTCCAATAAAATGATTAAAGTTCAGGTCACACCATGCCAAAATATGATACCTTGGCATATTCAATATTTAAGCTGAAGGAATTTGAGAAAACAGCAGAAGCAGCTGTTCCACTCTTCATTGGAACAGGCCAAAAATCCCTCATGCAAGAGATGCCCTCTTTATAACCAGAGGAAAGGAGCATGCTTATCTCTGAAGACAAAGGGATGCCAAGAAAAATTCTAACAAACAGGCTTTGCTAAGTTTCCCCCAGTTCATTAAAATTACCTCATATTCCTTAACTCATCATATTCCTCCACCACTACTCATTCTTTATCAAACCTAGCATAAAAGTCTAGCATACAGGTCTGCTTGAGATTTCATTTCCTTAGAAGGCTCCATGTCAAAGAAAACTTATATTAAATAAACATATAAGCTTTTCTCCTGTTAATTTGTCAGTGTCTACTTTTCAGACCCAGCCCAGGACTCTAAGAGGGTACAGCAAAACATTTTCCTCCCCTACAAAGGAAAAGACAGTGGTAGTCTGCCTTTCCACAAATTAACATTATATTTTGAATTTTATATATTCCATTTTCTAAGTTATACAGTAACATGTGAAATTGATGAAACATACATAATAATCTGGGAAGTATGCAGAAATATGCTGATGGTAAACTACTGTGACTTTTTCAAAATATACCCCAAAATAAAAAATATAACTAGATGTAGGGTTATTTCAAACATCAGTATATACAAGGCAAAAATCCCAACAAAGATCAATTCTACATTATCTTCACATTTTATTCTACATTTAACATTCAGGAAAAAAATATTATTTCAGTTAAATTCAATGATAGGAAATATCAAAATTTTATCAAAATTAATCTTTTGTGGTCAAATCATTTCAAGTAAATGCTCACATAAGACAAAGTTACACTATTAAAGTTACAAAGCAGAAGTTAATTGTATATTAAATTACAAATAATGACACAGAAGAGGCAGTCTACAAAGAAAAGATTTTCAGATTCTAAAGCAATGAAACAGCAAAATGCAGTATTATGTTTGTGGAGTTGTTTCAAAGTGGATCTAAGATATCCTTAACATGGTATTTTTCAAATTAATGTACTAGTAGTTGCTACACAAACTGATCTGATCATTTGGCCCACAGAATAATTTTTTCATGAATCCCTTGAAGAAAAATTTAAAGGTCATATAATCAAGCCATCATCCCTTCCATCTAACATAAAAAGTTTTCAAATAACAACCTTAACCTACAATTGGTCTATTCTAGGCTGAGACACTTAAATGAAGAAAAAAAATCATCCTGTCCTAAATACCCACTTCATTTTAGGAAAGCAGACTATGAGAGTGTTCAGTTATTCACTCTACAAATACATACTGAGTGCCTCCTCTGTTCACATTCTGGGCATATTTTAATGAAAGAGCCAATAAAATTACCTGGTACTGTGGGGTGAGAAAGAAAAGAAGGAGATAAAGATACCTTCAGGATTTAGCCTGAGCAACTGGAATGTTGGGACAATTATTAAGAGTTACTGCCATTAAATGAGATTGGGGAAGACTGAATAAAACAGATGGAGAAGGTTCAGTTTTGACATGCTAAATTTGAGATATCTATCAAACAGACAAGTATGGAGCTATAGGGAGGATATGAGCTAGAGATGTAAAATTGGCAAGTAGATGGCTGTTAAAACTTTGGAACTGAATGAGATCACCAGTGATGCTTGGTAAATAGAGAAGTGTTTCAAAAACTGAGTCCTGGGCATTACAACATGCAGACTTCAGGGAAATGAGGATGATCCAGCAAAGGCAACTGTTTGTGGAGAAATGTCCAATGAAGCAGGAGATTATGCTGTCTTGCAGTCTAATGAAAAAGTGTTAGAAAGAGAAGAGAATGATCAACCATGTCATATGCCAATTAAAAAAGAAAAGCACCAGCTATATATTTACCCAAGGCATAAGCAAAAAAAAATGAGTGAAACATAATGGAGGACAGAGTCTTACAGCAACAGAAACATTTCTCCTTTAATCCATTATACAGTAAACTCAGTGGATATTAGTAGAAGTGATCTAGCTCATGTTTTTCTATCATGCACATAATGACAGTTCTAAAAACTTTGGCAGATGCCTTGCAGAATGTGTCAGTATACATGCAAAAACAGTTGTTAGAAATGTTCACGTGCTTTGACTTAGTAATTCTATTTCTGGGACTCGATGCTGAAAAATTAACCTAAAACAGGAATGTGTTTTCTGACCAAAGACACATTCCCAACTATTATATAAGTATATATATAAAAGCACTTGAAGTGCTTTTCTTTACACTAAGCACTGAACTTCAACTCAAAATTCCTTAAAGATGGGACACTGAATCATACTGTTGGCATCGTACTCAAAGCCTATTTTCAATGACATCTTTCTATTCTACATATTCAATATATCTGTAACTATGCTTTATCATACTGCATTATACTTATTAACATGTCTTTCTATTGGCAAATATCCTTCTTAAGGGCACAGTTCTGTACATAGGTTCAGTAAATGCTTATTGGAGTCATTTGCCAAATGAGTAATAAAAAGTTATTACCACCGTGAACACAGAGTGTGGGACAGAAGATCCAGGCAAAGAGTTTCCTAGACCTAAGCCTTAAGACCTCAGAGAAGATATGGAACCAGGGAAGTAAAATTGTTATGAGTGGTTTTAAAAGCACTGATTATAAGTGACGTACCACAGATTAAAGATGACTGAAGAGGAAGACTGAATTCAGTATGAAAATTTAACATCCCCCTTCACTTTTGCTCCATGTCCATTAACCTCAGTTGCACTAGATTAGTTCCTAAGTTAACAACAAAAAGCAAGGGGAAAAAAGCCCAGGTACTGGATGCTGGAATACAAAGATAAGATATGGATTGTACTCTCAATGGAATCTGTCTTCTTACTGGAAACACAAACAACTGTAATTCAATGTTCTGAAAATAGTAGGTATTTCCTTTTTCTGGAACATATCCAAATGTAGAGAACGTAACAGAAAACTAAGCTACCAGATAAATACCAGAATTTATGGGCCAGGAAAAAATAAGTGAGCAGTACAGACAAATGAGGAGTAGGTGAGAAAGCAGGAAAGGAGTATGTGGCAGAAGCCAAAAGAAGACAACTTAAAGAAAAATGAATTCCTCAACAAACATCATAAACAAAAAAGTGTATTACAATGCTTTTGACAATGAAGAGGTCACAGGACTCCTGGCAGAGAAGTTTTCAACACATTGCAATACAGTGATTAGGATGAGGAAATAAAGTCCAGAACTGAGAAATCTGACTGTGAAGGAGAGAGAGAGGGAAAAGAAAAAAAAAAAAAAAGACTATGCAGAAGTCTTTCTCGAAGGGACACTTAGTGGTGTCGGTGGAGAAAAGAATTCCTTGTACTGAAAACTGTCCTGAGGATATTCAGGTCCTGGATTCCAATAATAAATGTTCCTAAGCTTTCCAGTCATTGTGAAAACCAACCCTCTATCACTTCTAAATGGCTCCTGGGAGGATAGGGTACTGTCTCTGACTGAGAACACTTCAATGCCAACTCATACTGGGGGTGGGGAAAAAAAAGAGTTTCTTTCCTACAAGCCTATTTTTATAGGTTAAAGTAAGAAGCCTGTTGGCATTCTGAAACACACTGGAAATATACAGTAAGTGGGGAGTAGTCAAAGGAGGCTGTAACAGAGGGCCTCTATTTTTTCAAGGTTGACTACCTGCTAAGAGAACCTATCACACCATGGTTTCAAGTAAGGCTTTTTGCTTTCTTCACATTATCAAATATTATGAGATCTTTCCTCAATTCCTGTATTTACTAACCACTCTTCATTCTCAAAATTTATAATCTGGCCTCCATTATCCATATGCTAACAAAACAGTTCTAAGATAACTGGTACCTTCTTGACTGCCAAATCTGAAGTCCTTTTCTTAGATAATTTTGGTTTTAATCACTTGATAGCAAGGGACATGCACCTTCTTAAAACCACTATTCTACCCACAGTCCTACTTCAGGTACTTGTTCACTTTTGAAATACTGAAATGCCTCTTGTCTCTGCCTTCCACTCAATCTCTTCCAACCCTGAATCCATTTTTACAAAAGATAACAAAATTACCTTACTAAAAAAGTTCTTAGGGGCGCCTGGGTGGCTCAGTGGGTTAAAGCCGCTGCCTTCGGCTCGGGACATGATCCCAGGGTCGTGGGATCGAGCCCCGCATCGGGCTCTCTGCTCTGCAGACAGCCTGCTTCCTCCTCTCTCTCTCTGCCTCTCTGCCTACTTGTGATCTCTGCCTGTCAAATAAATAAATAAAATCTTAAAAAAAAAAAAAGTTCTTAGACCATTTCCCAGCCCAAAAACTTTAAAATGGCTAGAGTAAGGTGAAATTTCGTGTCCCCAATATTAAGATCCTTCACCGTCATGTCCTACCTTATCTTTGTAGCCTCAGTTCCCACCAATCACCTTTACAAGTCATTTACTCTAAACAAACAGAACTTGTAAGTATTCTCTGTACCCACCTTCCTGTCTTTTCACTTACCTTCCCTCTAAAACTAATGCTCTCCTGTTGTAAAATCATGTAGCCAGTTCTTTCTCATACCCTGAATTATAACTCCTATATGAAGTTTTTCCTTATGTCCCAGCTATCAGCAATAGCCCTACTCTTCTAGAACACGAAAAGTACCTTATCTGTACCTTCTTTATACTGCTATTCAATTTGTATTATACATTTCCATATAAATGTCTTTCCTCAACTACAAATTTCATTAAGAGCATTAATGTTAGACTATTATGTAATTCACACTCTATCTTCTCAACTACGCTGAGTTATCTTAATCTAATAGACAGAAAGGCTCAGAAATTAAGAAAATTACATAAATAATAAATGTTTTAAAATTAACATATGATTATTCCAAGACAAAACATCACTGTAAAGGTTTACAAATATAAAAATATGGTTTCAAATTCAGTATACCAAAGGCAGAACTCCAAAAATAAAACTGGGTAAGAAAAGAGCAGATAATAAGAGGTTATAGTCAAATACAATAACAATATTAACAGTTACAATTTATGCTGAGCACTATCTGCAGGGCACTGTACAGAGCAATTGCCATTTGCGCAGTTATTTTATATTCACAACAATCTTTTAAAATAGATATTGTTTTAACTGAATAAGGTTTCATGGAGTTAAGTCACTAGGCCAAAATCTCAAAGTCAAAATACATAAAAATCCAAACTATCTGACGTTAAAGCCTCTACTCTAGAATAGCTAGTGAAAAGACCCAAGCAGTTAAACTCTAAAAAAAATTAAATACAAATTTGGGCAACTTCATGTTTTATTGAGAAGTGGACATATAACACATATAGTAGGCCATATAATACCTGAAAAAAGATCCTATTTTTCCTAATATCCCCACACAGACGTGTGGGGTAGGGCCTTCAAAAAAATTACAAATTGTCATTTAAGGTAATATTTGTTTTCAGAAAACAATGAATGAATATATATATTAAATGAAAAATACCTAATACAGTAAGGAATTTCAAACTAGAAACTGAGCAGCACTGTTAACTATCTTATTTTAAAAGGCAGCTAGAGAGTCATCAAAAAAAAAAATAAAAAGCATAAATTGTACAGTATCACTCATGCTAGGACTTCTCTGTAAAAGTTTCTGGTTAGATGGTAACTTGTTAATATTTGAAATGAAGTTTATGTTAAGATACTGTAGAAAAATAAAATTTACATTAGTAAAAGTAAAATTAACCACTATAAATGGCAGTGCCACTAAACACGTTTTGCTTCATTAGATTAAAAGACCAAGAAAAACATTCTACCTCTACTTACAATAAATAAAACTAATCAATGTTGTAATCTTTCAAAAGAATCATTAGAACTCTGGGAGACAGCTAAAGAGGAGAAAACAACATGTCTATTATTACTGTGACTAAGTGAGATTAACCAATTCTCATGAGATAAAGTTATGAATTAAGTGAAGCTCAGAACACTAAAGGAAAATTTGTGGGGAGAGAATGCAAATAGCATCCTAATTATCTTCACCCTATTAACAAGTACTCCCTCCTTATTACTTGCAATTAAAATCCCCTTAAATTTTATGGCAAAATTTCATTCAAATATTGAAAATTATATGGTAATTATTATACTGTAAAGCACATGTTTAGTATGTACTTTACTATGGGCCCAATAAATAAAAAAATATCAAATTCTAGGTGACACAGTGACTAATTATTTTACTAAATGGATAACACCATGTGGTGTGAAGCCAGTGTGGGCTCCTGCTACAAATTCACAGAGCTATAGTACTAGAATATTCCATAGATCCCATATGAACAGAGAGAGGACAATTCTGTTAAACACTGAATTCCCAACACCATTACAGTATCTGGATAGGTAGGTACTTAAGTATTTATTGAAGACATTACATCAGGAGAAAGAAAATATATATTTAGTAATTCGCTTACACTATTTGCTTTCAGGTTCTAGATCTTCACGTTATCATACCCTTCATTCACTGATTGGTTTTTGTAGCAAATCCCATACTACAGACTTCTAAAACTATTTATGTAATTATCTTATATCCAATATCTCCATGATGGCCCAAGTTTGTCTTGTTTCTGACTATACCTAAGTTCCCAACACAAATCAAGAAGCCAATAAAGGTAACCATGTATGGTGACAGATATTAACTAGACTTATTGTAGTGATCACTTTTTGCAATTGATACAAATATCAAATTATTACACTGTGCTCCTGAAACTTAATGCTATGTCATATTTCAATAAAAAGACGTAAATAAACATTTGTGAAAGGAGTAAGTGAATGAATACATGAACAAAAAGGATGTTACTACAGACTTCAATTTCCTGAGACATCATATTCTTCAGTAAGCAAAACAGTATGGTCTAAAGAACAATAACCCCACTTATGCAGAAGATATATTATAGATCAGCTCCAATGACAGCTTCTTTAACTGAGGACTCCCTGTTGCATGCCCCACTACCATTTTCACATCTCTGGTGTTCATCTTTCTCTAAGTGCTTCATCCACGTCGTTACAAATGGCAAGATTTCATTATTTTGATGGCTGAGTGATATTCCATTGTATACCTATGCCACATCTTCTTTATCCACTCATTAGTTGATGGATATCTGAGCTCTTTCTATAGTTTAGCTATAGTTGATAATGCTGCTATAAGCATCAGGGTACATGTACCCCTCTGAATCTGTATTTTTGTACCCATTGGGTAAATACCTAGTAGTATAATTGCTGAATCATTGGGTAGCTCTTTTTTTAACTTTTGAGGAACCTCCATACTGTCTTCCAGAGTTGCTGCACCAGTCTACATTCCCACCAACAGTGTAAGAGGGTTAGGGGAGAATCTCTTAAAACTTAAATATCCAACAAATATTCTATTTCCCTGATTTTTTAAAACCTGATTTTTAAACCTGATTTTCAAAAATCAGGTTCATAGAAGCAATATTCACAACAGCCAAACTGTGGAAGGAGTTGAGAAGCCCTTCAACAGACAAATGGATAAAGAAGATATGGTCCACATATAAAATGGAGTATTACTCGGCAATGAGAAAGGATGAATACCCACCATTTGCATCAACATGGATGGAACTGGAAGGGATTAGTTAAGTGAAATAAGTCAACAGAGAAAGACAATTATCATATAGTTTAACTCATATGTGCAACATAAGGAATAGCATGGAGGGCATTAGGGGAAGGGAGGTTAAACTGAATGGGAAGAAATCAGAGAGGGAGACAAACCATGAGAGACTGGATTCTGGGAAACAACTGAGGGTTACATAAGGGTTACATAAGGGGGTGAAGTGTTGGGGTAGCTGGATGATCTATATTAAGGATGGCATGTATGGTGAAAGGCATTGGGTGTTATACACAACTAATGAATCGTTGAACACTACATCAAAAACTAATGAGCTATTTATATGCTGCCTAAATGAACATGATAAAAAAAGGATCCTCAAATAACATCTATAAGGTCCATATATTGTGCTTGTTGAGATATCTCCTTTTTTTTGTAACAAAGATAGCTATTTATTATCTACTTTAAAAAGAGAGATCTTGGGATCATTATTGTTATTGACAGGTATACCACCTCATGCAAACAAGAATGGTAAAAGCTGATCAATAATAGCGTAAAGTCCTTCCTACATATATGTATATATTCACACACACAGTCCTTTATGAAGCACATTTGCCTCCATTTTCTTATTTGATGCACTCAAAACATCTGTGATTTAGTTTATTATTTATTATCATCATCCTAATTGTTTCCATATTGAAAATGGACAAACAATTTAGAAGAGGTAAAGTAATAGGCTCAAATTTGCAAGCCCACTAAGAGGTAGATTTAAGAACCCTTACTTATTATTCCCACTAAATCAGTTGCCCACGTTTCTCACCTTCCTAATTTTTGACGGTGCTAGATGTGAAAAATGTTTTTAAATTTCTTTTCAGTGTTCCAGAATTCATTGTTTATGCACCATACCCAGTGCTCCATGCAATACGTGCCCTCCATAATACCCACCACCAGGCTCACCCAACCTCCCACCCTTCTCCCTTTTTATTTTTATTGTTTTGGTCACCTATTCTTGAAGAAACTGAATTGTTTATACTACAGATTTTTTCACATTTTGGATTTCATTGATTACATCCTTGTACCATCATTCCCTGAGCTTCCTATAAACCGGTTGTTAGATCTACAGCAGCAAAGGCCAACAGAAATATAATGCAAGCCTCATTTCTAGTAGCTACATTTTTAAAAGGGGAAAAAAAACAAGTAAAATTAATATAACAATGTACTTCATTTAACCCAAGAAATCCAAAATATTATCATTTTAACATGTAATCAATATAAAATATTATATAATTTATATTCTTTTTACCCTTTCCTCATTTGGATTTGGTTCCAAATCCAGTGTGCATTTTACACTAGATACTCCCACCTCAGACTAACCACATTTCAAATGCTTAAAAGCCACATGTGACTAGTGGTTAAGATACTAGATTGAACAGATACCAAAATTTGATGAAATTGGAGTTGGACTTATAATGTCAGCTTATGTCTCTTCTTGTCATGTTATTATTGACCTGTGAATTCCAGTATCCCATCCATTAAAAAATTCCACATAACTTTTTACATAATGTTTTAATAGCCTTGGATGATCATTGCCCAGATCTCATTTTTGCTATCCTAAGACTAGTTCTGCATTTATTACCCGAAGTTCTTCAATTAAAAAGAACTTTCTTGTCAGTGTAGTTACTCTGAGGTAGGGCTTATACAGGAAAATGGGATGAGTATCTGATTTCTTTCCTATAATAATCAGTTTTAAGAATTACAGACTGGTTCCCTAAAATCCTCTGAACATAACCTACAAAGATTTTTCATGACTATCATTATGAACTAATAGATTTGAACATAATTTTTGTTTCAATTTAATACAGTTATTTTTCTTTTAGATTTTCAGATTGTCCCATCTTTGGCCAATGGAATTCTCTTCATTTGAGCTCCTGAAAACTTTTTTACTTGACACTGAGAACGTTTGATAGCTCCCTGGCCTTTCCCTATAAACAGACTGATGCCTACTGATCTTGGGTCCAGGAATTCAGCATTTTGCTGAGGAGCCTCAATTCATTTTATCAGAAAAGGGTATTTCGAGAACATAATGTAGGTTTAAAAATGCATACTGCTATCACATTGTTTTTTTGCTTCTAAACCAACCAGGGAACAGAACTGGAAAACATACTTTTTAATGAAGAACATTATGAGTTTACACTGATATTTCAACTCAAATTTGAGGTAACGGGGTTTTTACTTAAATCCTCAGTTTTTATATATGTTCCTCTTTTCTCTTGCTTTGGAAAAAACTCTTAGTTCCCAATGGCACTAACATAATTACTTATTTGCTTTAAATTGTGTGGTCATAATTATATTTCAGCACATATCAGAAACTCATTCAGTACGAGAGAAGAGAATGAATAAAAGACTCACTTTTGAGAAAATTTTAAGAACTTAGTTCAAAATAACAATTCCTTAACACTAGTAACAATATGATTACCAAAAGCAGTTTAATATTTCTTTGTAGCTTTCTTTTTGTCCTTACCATATGGGTGTTGGTGGGGGGAAGGAGAAAATGAGAATGAGGGAGAAGTCCTCAATAGAAATCTTCAAATTACTGTGCTTTAAAGTCACTTGAAATAATCTCTATGCAGTATATGATACCCAACTGCCTTATGACATTTTATTTCCAAATCGGCCATTAATTGAACATTTTTTATAATTATGGATTAAAAGTCCAATATATAGAACAAGGTCTATTCAGAAATCTCTTTTCAATTCCGATCTTTCCTTGTCTCCTCTATTCCCTTAAAGTTAGCTGTTAGTTTTTTTAAAGCAAATATATTCATAGTTGCATTTGCAGCCCCCTCCTCAAATATATAGTACCATACTATACATACTCTTCTCTACCTTGCTTTGTTCATTTATCCTGGTGACCATTTCTAAAGCAGTTTAAGACACATTCTTCATTGTGAAGATGTACAATGGTTTAATGAATGTTTCCTACATTTGATGGCATTTTGATCACTTACAGTCTTTTGCTATTAAAAGTAGTACTATGATTACTAGCCTTCATGCAAACATCATAATTATTTTTCCTACTGAATCTATGAGAGATTTCTAAAATTGGGGCTACTAGGTCAGGGATTAAATGCACATGTACTCTTGGCAGACACTACTAAATTGCCCTCCATTGGACTTGAATATTTACATATTTTCTATAGCACTGTATGCCATCTTAATATTCCATGAGTATTGATTCAAAAACTGTTATATGTCAAACCAAAAGTTTACCGTCAACATATACAAACACACTAGAAATGGCCATAATGCTGCTTCCATTTTTCATACCACTGCCAAGAGCAACACTTAACCTCTTTATTGAACTCAGGACAGAAACAGCCTGCAATGAAAAATAATTACACTTTAGGATTAATTTTTTGGTCTAGTGATTAGGTTTTCATAAGACTTCAAAATATCAAATAGTAGCCAATAAAAATCTTAGTAAAATGGAACCTCAAGGGCTATTCTCCAAAGGTTCTAGGTTGAGATGTTGTTTAGGGAAGCTATTTATATCACCAACTGTCACACCTCAAATTTGTTTGTATTCTTTTCTCATCTCAAACTGTGACTGCCTTTAGGATCTTTTCATACTGGGGAGAGGGGTTTATAATGATAAGATTCTGGCATTATTTTGATATGTTTGTCAAATTTCTCACATCTTTTCTTTCAAAACATCTGTCATTTAAACTTCATACCAGGAATCCTAACGGTAGCTGTCACTGCTGCTAAGATCCATTGCCCTCCAATTTCTGTTTTGATATTTTTTTGGTGTTGCTTTTTATTTTCTATCATGCTCCTCAGCTCCCAATGTGAAAGACCTAGATTTTCAATTAATAGCATCAGCCAAACTTCATTTTGATCTAGTGGTATAATGATGAACTGCATACAAGAACTGTCCCTTTCTCAGGGACATTGACTGGTGAATGGGTACTCAGGAACTGCTTCTAATTTATCAGAGAAGGCTTATTTGGTTTATGTTTGTGTGTTGTTGTTTCCAACTATTTCTATAATGAGCATTACATATAAGGTACCATGAAAGTATTACAAACAGAAGCAGTCACTGCCCTTAAGGAACTCCTAATCTAGTTGAGATAGGTTATACACATAAAAAGCCAAATTAAGATAAAAGCCAAATGAATAGTGTTAACTACCAGTGTTATAAGAGCTCAAATAATTCATATACCCTGACCCAATGGAAGAATCCCTACTCACACTAGGCTTTTAATAAAAAGTAGGCTCGATATTATCAAAGCCATCTATGAAAAACCCACCGCAAGTATCATTCTCAATGGAGAAAAACTGAGAGCTTTTCTGCTAAGGTCAGGAACATGGCAGGGATGTCCATTATCACCACTGCTATTCAACATAGTACTAGAAGTCCTAGCCTCTGCAATCAGACAACAAAAAGAAATTAAAGGCATCCAAATCGGCAAAGAAGAAGTCAAACTATCACTCTTTGCAGATGATATGATACTATATGTGGAAAACCCAAAAGGTTCCACTCCAAAACTCCTAAAGCTTTGTACAGTAAAGCTGAATGTACAGCTTTACTGAAGCTTGTACATTCAGTAAAGTGTCAGGATATAAAATCAATGCACAGAAATCAGTAGCATTTCTTTACACCAACAACAAGACAGAAGAAAGAGAAATTAAGGATTCAATCCCATTTACAATTACACCCAAAACCATAAGATACCTAGGAATAAACCTAACCAAAGAGGCAAAGAATCTATACTCAGAGAACTATAAAGTACTCATGAAAGAAATTGAGGAAGACACAAAGAAATGGAAAAAGGTTCCATGCTCATGGATTGGAAGAATAAACATTGTGAAAATGTCTATGCTACCTAAAGCTATCTACACATTTAATGCAACGCCTATCAAAATCCCATCCAATTTTTTCAAAGAAATGGAACAGATAATTCTAAAATTTATATGGAACCAGAAAAGACCTCAAATAGCAAAAGGAATATTGAAAAAGAAAGCCAAAGTTGGTGGCATCACAATTCCAGATTTCAAGCTCTTCTACAAAGCTGTCATCATCAAGACAGTATGGTACTGGCACAAAAACAGACACATAGATCAATGGAACAGAATAGAGAGCCCAGAAATAGACCCTCAACTCTATGGTCAACTAATCTTCGACAAAGCAGGAAAGAATATCCAATGGAAAAAAGACAGCCTCTTCAACAAATGGTGTTGGGAAAATTGGACAGCCGCATGCAGAAAAATGAAATTGGACCATTTCCTTACACCACACACAAAAATAGACTCAAAATGGATGAAGGACCTCAACGTGAGAAAGGAATCCATCAAAATCCTTGAGGAGAACACAGGCAGCAACCTCTTCGACCTCAGCCGCAGCAACCTCTTCCTAGGAACAATGCCAAAGGCAAGGGAAGCAAGGAATAAAATGAACTATTGGGACTTCATCAAGATCAAAAGCTTTTGCACAGCAAAGGAAACAGTCAACAAAACCAAAAGACAACTGACAGAATGGGAGAAGATATTTGCAAACGACATATCAGATAAAGGGCTAGTATCCAAAATCTATAAAGAGCTTAGCAAACTCAACACCCAAAGAACAAATAATCCAATCAAGAAATGGGCAGAGGACATAAACAGACATTTCAGCAAAGAAGACATCCAGATGGCCAACAGACACATGAAAAAGTGCTCCACATCACTGGGCATCAGGGAATCAAAACCACAATGGGATACCACTTCACACCAGTCAGAATGGTTAAAATGAACAAGTCAGGAAATGACAGATGCTGGCGAGGATGTGGAGAAAGGGGAACCCTCCTACACTGTTGGTGGGAATGCAAGCTGGTGCAACCACTCTGGAAAACAGCATGGAGGTTCCTCAAAAAATTGAAAATAGAGCTACCTTATGACCCAGGGATTGCACTACTGGGTATTTACTCTAAAGATACAAATGTAGTGATCCGAAGGGGCACGTGTACCCGAATGTTTATAGCAGCAATGTCCACAATAGCCAAGTTATGGAAAGAACCTAGATGTCCATCAACAGATGAATGGATAAAGAAGAGGTGGTATATATATATACAATGGAATACTATGCAGCCATCAAAAGAAATGAAATCTTACCATTTGCGATGACATGGATGGAACTAGAGGGTATTATGCTTAGTGAAATAAGTCAACTGGAGAAAGACAACTATCACATGATCTCCCTGATATGAGGAAGTGTAGATGCAACGGGGGTGGGGGCTAAGGGGGTAGGAAAAGAATAAATGAAACAAGATGGGATTGGGAGGAAGACAAACCAAAAGAGACTCTTAATGTCATAAAACAAACTGAGGGGGCCGGGGGGGAGGGGGGTTGGGAGAGGGTGGGGGGTGTTTAAATAAAAAAAAATAAATTAAATAAAAAAAAAGTAGGCTCAAACAAGTTTAGGAGAGAGATGTAAAGGTCGATGGAATAATGGGAGCAAATACACAAACTGGAAAAGGATAATCAGCAATCTATGAGAAGACAGACTTCACTTATAAAACACTTTTTGTAGTTGTTTTTTAAAGCAAACTACATGTTAAGCTTACTTTAAAAGACGACCTTTTTTTTCTTCATGCCTAATAATTATGCCAAAATTCTTCTATGTCAGATAGGCAAACATAAGATTTTCCAAGTAATAATCTCTATAGGTTATAATATTTACTATCATCATGATTTGTTTCTGTCATGTGGAAGCATTTAACATTGTGTTTACATGTAAAGTTAAAGTGTTTATTCTAAATATCAATACCTCAAAATATAGAAAAACTAAGTTCCCAAGGAATGTGCATTAAAAAAGAATCATGGTACGCTTCCTCAGAACACTAAAATTAATGTTGTAATACATGATTTTAAGCTCTTTTTTAAGGTAAACAGTAAAAGCAAAGTACTTCTATTTTTCATTTCCCCAAAATACTGACTATTTAGATTTTAACTTATTATTAATGGTAAAATAAACGCATGAAAGCATACTATGTGCCAGTCACCATGTTATGTGCTTTACATACATTTGTCACAGAGTTAATAATACAAGATGTAACAGTTTGCTTTTTAAAAGTTATTCTCTTAATATTTTTATGGGGCTTAGTTCTTACATCTAATGTTTTATGTGCCATTATTTTGCTTTTACTGCAAAAGAAAGATCTGGCTCCCAAAGATAAAGGAGATTTTTGGTAAATGGTGAAGGTAAAGAAATAAATGACCCACTTGGCTAGTGTGTAATTACACTGCCTGAGATTGTAACAATCTATCACATGAAGGAGGATGACACCACACTAAGGGGTGAGTCAAAGGAGATAGCCTTTGACTAACTACGGGACCCTGACGATCGATACTCCACAGATAGTGTGCTCTCAAAAACAATTGAATTCTAAAAAAGTTTGAAAATAGATTCCCCCTTCCTTCTGATACTGATCAGAGACCTATCTTGACCTTATTCTGGAAGAGCGATACTTTCTTAAAAAGGTATATGAAACACATAAATCCTTTCTATCTCTAGATTGTTCTTTCAAGTGGATATTTAACACATTCCTATTATAATGACAGTCCTACAAGCAAAAAGCCTACTGAAATCCTTACTTCTTTATTACACAAACAAGCTCTTTCAATTAG
>RCUC01074414.1:0-12420 GCA_003697995.1 Taxidea taxus jeffersonii
AAAATAAATCTGAAGTACATTTATCCTCTTTGAAGTGGTTTAGTTGAAATCCCCATCTTGCTGCTCTCATTCGGCTCATACATTCATCGTTTGGGGAGAGTCCACAGCTGCAAATTTAGACGTACATTATGTAAACTATGAAGTGCTTCTGATGTCCCCTTGAATCTTCGGAGCCACATTCAGTGCTGAAAGTGTGTGACTGGGACTCTGTCCCCGCCTGGTGCCTAGATTAATGAGACATCCATGACAGTACCTAAGGCAACCTTCCCAAGATCCAGCAGTCCTCAGCATACAAATCATTGTTGGATCCATGCATCTGATAATTGCCCATTAGGTGAGCTTGAGAGTTTGGCCTTTGGAGAAGTGACAAGTGCTTCTTCGTGCCTGAGAATAGGTGGTGAGGAGTTTGAGTTCTCCTGAAAGGTAGGGCTGAGTTTAAATCTTGGCTTTATACTTTACTTGTTAACTGTGTGACTATAGACAAGTTACTTAACCTCTCTGTGCCTCCATTTTCCTTCTGCAAAATGGACAGGACACTAATGGTGGCACTGACCTGAGAGATGGTCAGGATCAGAAGAGTTCATGTCTGGAAAGTGCTCATCACGTAGAAAGCACTCCACAAATAGTAGCTATCCTGTGTCTCTTTTCTGCCTCTTTTGATCCTTCTCTAACAATAGACAAATGACTCATGAAGTTGGCAAATGCTCCCATCAGCCCAGGAAGAAGGAGCAGGGTGTTCTAGGGCAAGGGGTGAGGGGCCCAGAGTTCAAAAGGTGAACATGGCTGAACATGGCGTGGTTCCCAGTGGCAAGCAGCTTGAGTGCCGAGAGCAGCCAGCTGGGTCTGTGAACCCCAAGGGGTCTTGACCCTCAGCAAAGAGTTACACGACAGTTAGTGGTCATCTTTTATTTACTCAAATACAATTACAGGTGAACTCAGCAGTTTCAGTGCCCCTTTGTGACACTCTGTCCCTGCCATCTCCCTGGTCTCTGCTGGTGTGGTTTCTCTGCCTAGTGCCACAAAGAGTGGAACTGAGTCACCACCACACCCATGTCCAGTGGGACTGGGAACTTTCATCACTAAGTCAACAAGGCATCCTTTAGATCCCATGACTTCTCCTGTTTGGGGAGGAGGAACCACAGGGAGTAGTAACCGTAGAACATTCTCCTCAAGTCAGGCATCCAGAACATTGAATTCGAGAAGACAGGAAACCAGTTGGATTATAGGAAGGGGTGTTAGGGGAGGTACAGTTGGAGGTAATCAGTCAAATGCTTCCCACCTCAGTAGAAGGAATTAAGGATGTGAAAGGCCGTGGCTCAGGTGGATAGGTCCTCAAGTGTTTCCTGACGCTGAATCCGAAAGTCAGTTTATTGACTACTCAGAAGTCTGATCAGTGCTTGGGTCCAAGGAATCTGAGGACTGGCAGATCATACAGGTTTTGAGGATCAAAAGATAGGTCTCCTTGAACTTCTTTATTTTATAAGCATAGACAATAGGGTTCATCATGGAGTTAGCATGGGAGAGCAAAATGCCCAAGTACAGGAAGATTTGTGGCACCTCACCATGAAAGTAGGTGATACAGTTGATAATGGACAAAGGCAGCCAGGACAAAGCAAATAGGAAGAGAACCAGAAACAAAGACTTGGCCGTCTTGAATTCCCGTCCATAAAATGCACCTGTCTCTTTGGAGCTCGAAAAGTTCTGATTGAGTTTATTCCGGATGACATAGAATATGTCAAGGTAGATGGCACACATGACAATCAGGGGGATTAAAATCCAAGTGAAGAAGCTGAAGTATACCATGTAGTCCATCCTCATGACAGAACGGAACTGGCAGGAAAGGAAGGTGACATTTCGGTGGTACTCCGAGGTCAGTTTCATGTTCCAGCCGAACATGGGTGTCAGTCCCACCAGGAAAGACACCAGCCAGCAAAGGCCCAGGGCCAACCATATTCTTCTTTGAGTGGTGACCCTCCTGTATCTGTTTGAATGGAAGAGAATGGGTGAGTTCACAGTAGGAATTGCTAAAGGAAGGAGCGGGGCGATGAGGATGGAGAAAGCTGGCGTTCCAGCAAACTTCTCTGGGGGACTTTTTAAAGGAAATATGATGTCGAATGGCTTAGACCTATGTTGCCACACTCACAGCACCTTTCCAGCCTGAGAATTCTTCAGTTCGTGGACGGTAAGAGTTTTCTAAGTCTCTTGGGATCACCTACCCAAGATGCTCTCAGAGCACATTTCCAGCCCTGCGTTGTCTTGTTTTTGTTGGGCTGCTGGGCTGCAGGCCATGAGTTCAACTCTGCCTTTCCTGCGCTGCCCTCCACCTGTGCCTGCCCCTGCTTCTCTATTTGCTCTGGCACCCCACTTATTGCTTGAGATACGGGGGTCTGTGGAGGCGTGGAGGTGAGGCTGAAGTGTTTCCAGGACCTCAGATGACTCCTCCAAAGAGAGACACCATTCCTCCTCCTGCCAACCTTCCTGGCAACATCCTTCACAGACTACAAGAAGGAATCGGATTTTGTTACATACTGACAGTGTACTCAGACTTTATCTCAGTCACGTCTCCCAACAAACTGAAGCTAGTTTTACGACAATCCGCACGTCCTTGCTGGTGACTGGCTGAGGATGACAGTAGTGACAGCTACCATTGAGTGAGCACAGACCGGGCGCAGCCATTTTTCTAAGAGCCTTGTACGTGTGAGCTGTGGGATTTTATGAGGAAGGGGCAATTACTGTCCCCACTTTATAGGTGAAAAAAAGAAACAGGCAGGTGACCCAAAAAAGCTTAAAGCGGCAGAGGTAAAATGGAAATGAGGTTAAGTCTGAGTTTAGAGTATCTTAACTGCTGTGGAAAGACGAGGAACCAAATCCACAAAAGTCACTTGCCCCAGCTCAGACCTCAAGATCTGGGCTTTGAGCCCAGGCTTTTTAGTATCAAAAGCTTGTCTGTAGCTTCCTCTCCACATCTCTTCCCCAAGACGAGCGAGGAGGCTTACAAGCCAACTGCCGTTCAGGACACCCGGGGACTAAGATGTCTCCATTTGGCGGTCTGTTCTGTTCACATCATCACAGCAATGGTTGCTACTACTTTTGGCAATGGAGAACTTTTCTTGGTCCCCTCCTCAACTTGGAAGAGGAAGTGAAGTTAAAATAACTTTAAAATAACCTACATCTGCAAAGAGCAGAACCATCTTTAAATCTCCTGTTCTTCTCTGTTTGCTCCTTATTTTAGCTAGTAAGTTTCTATCATTTCTAAAACTCAAAGAACATTTCTTTTTACTAATTAAAGATGCATCAAGCTAGAGACGCTAAGAAAAAATAAATAAATAAAGATGCATTATGCTTTCCTCATCTTTAACTGTTCTCCAGTCCCGGCTCACGCACCAAATAGTGCAAAGAAATTTAATGCCCTCTTTCAAGCTCAGAGGCCAGACTCGATTTGCTTTCACCGAAGCAGCCCCATGTCCCAGCCCCTCACTGCCCCACGCTGCCCCCTCCTACCTGACTGTGAGCTTGACCCGCAGGTATCGGTCCACAGCAATGGCTAGCAGGGACATGATGGAAGCGTGAGTGAAGATCAGCAGCAGGCAGGTCATGAAAAGGCAGTTATAAAAGTGGATGGTGATGCCCAGGCTGATGACAATGGCCAAAGGCATGACCAGCACCCCAACGGCGATGTCAGCCAGGGCCAGGGAGACAATGAAATAGAAGGTGGTGGTCTGCAGGCTGGGGTTCAGCTTGACCACCCAGATGACCAGCACATTGCCCACAATGGCACAGAGCCCGATGAGAATCTCCACGGTTATGTAGGTGACGTTGGCCAGCAACAGGGCAGTGCTGTTGACAGCCATCTTGCCCTCCCTGAAGTGACTCCCAAGCAACAGGCGTGTGGACAGGATCCGTGAGGCCCGGTGAGCCTAGCTCTCACCAGGCATCTTGCTAGAGGTCCAGGGGCAGCTGCGACAGTCTGAACGTCACAACTCGCTCATTCCTTCTCCAGGGACGGTGGGACACTCCCTGGGAGACCCCCGCTTTTCTTAGAGAGAGCCCATCCAGGGGCAATCACTTTCTGCCCCTTTGTGGGGCACACGTCCCTGGGCTATCGGAAGCGTGGAGGACAGTTCGATGTGGGTTGAATCTGAAAGTGCCGCTTGTCTTAGTTCCCCAGACAGACACGCTCGAGGCCTCTGCCTCCTGCCCCCAGAGGGCCACTCGAGCTCCATCGAGATAAGCAACACTCTTCAGGGCCGTTTCAGGAAGTGAGATGGGCCAAGAGGAAGCACAGACCAGGAACGCTCCACAAGAAGATGGAAAGAGCAGACAAGGGGTGTGAGCGGCGTGGAGAAGGCTCAGAATTCATTCACTCAGGGACCGGATGGGAGTGTAGCTCTGCAGGGCAGGGCAGTAGAAGTACAGGCTCGAATATTCTGGCTTTCTGCTAGTGTAGCAGAAAGATCCCGTGACAGGGAGGCAAACAGAAGCCACAGCAAGAAATAGATTTTGGTGGCAGTCTTAGCCAGAATTTGTGGTTTCTTCGCGCACGCTACAGACTGAATGATTGTGTCCCCCCACCCCCACTCCAAATTTATAGATTGAGACCTGAGCCTCAGAGTGACGGTATTAGGAGATGGGGTCTTGGGAAGATGCCTGAGTCATGAGTATGGAGCCCTCATGCATGAGATTAGTGTCTCATAAGAGACACCCCACAGAGCTCCTTCACCCCTTCTGCCATTCATGAACCAAGGAGCTGGCTCTCACCAGACACCAAGTCTATCAGAACCTAGATCGTGGGCTTTCCAGCCTCCAGAACTGAAAATGTCTAAGGCTTGTAAGCCACCCAGTCTTTGGTATTCTCTTACAGTAGGCTGGACGGAATAAAACGGTGCAAAGCAGCAAGCCCTGGGAATTGGGCGGCACGAATTGACTGTTGGTCAGGCACAGCTGGGACCCAGCTTTTGCATCAAAGATCCTTTGCCAAAGGAACAAGCTAAGATCCCCTGCTTAGAAGGGCAGAAAAGTCAGCACCTCCCGGAAGCATATCTGCTGACTCTCCGTTTTCCTTTGGGGGCCTGCACACCCACCAACATCTCACATGCACTCACCCCAGCAACCATCCGGTGACAAACCTCTTTGAGGAACTACAGGACAAAAGGATGACCGGCCAGGCGGAAAGGAAGGAAAGGGCCACAGGCGTACATCCTCCCGTGGCCTCCCCCCATCTCCCCCACCCCCTTCCTCCCACCCCACCCCCCACCTGCTGGAAAAGAGGAACAAAACTGCTTTCCTGGAAGCTGCTCACCTGGGCTGCAACTTCTGGAAACCAGACACTTACAAGCAATTGGGACTTAAGGTCCACGAAGTTCATGGGTGTCTCAGTCCTGCCCAAAAGGGTGATTTAGAGGAAGGGGTGGGTGGACCTGAGCCAGCACTGTGGATTGAAGGGTTTATAATATTTGCCTTAAATACTAATCTATGTAGCGCCAAAACGAAAATTCAATGCTATCGGCGGTGCAGTTCACATCCTTTCCAGGGCCTTGGGGAGATGCCTCGGGCTGTGGATTCCACGTCATCCTCTGCTTCCCCACCTCATTCCCCTTGGCCCAAGCCTGAATCCCTTGTTCATGCCTTCTAGACTTGCCGCTTTTCTCTGGGCAAACCCCCTCCCCTCCCCAACCCCAGATATGAAGGCGCAGTGCTCTGCAATGCATCTCTGTCACTCCGGCATTTTCTGGTGTTAACTATGCCCACATCCCTGTGCCCTGGGAGCTTGGGAAGTTTTGCCAGCCCTCAGCGTGACTTCTCACCAAAGTTTCTACTGCAACTGCTTTCTTTATCTCTGCTTCGGAGAAGGAAGTCACAGAGAGCCATTTCTAAAGGAAGCTGCGTACTACCAAAAGAAGTCACCCTAAAGCGATCGCTGAATCTTGATAACACACTTAAAAAAAAATGCACCCTCCCCTTCAGCCCCTTGCCACTGGGTAGTACCAGACAGCCCTATGTGAGAGAGAGACTGTCTGCTGTAGGGACGAGTCGAGTCGTGTTGCCCAGTTGGGGTGAATGGACAGGGATGGAGTGAATTCCTGGGGGGCTTGGCCGCCCCAGGTCAGCCTCATAGTTTTGCTCCACGTTTGAGAGCTGGTCAGAGGACTGGCAGTTCCTGCACTTAGAGAGAGAGAGGGGGGCCTCTGTGGGGTTATGGACCAGAAACTGGGTGAGGGGTAAGATGGCAGAGGCCAGGAAAGAGCCTGAGCCGGGGATCCAGCTACAGGAAGGGGACCAAGGCATTGGGGAAGGATTGGACATCTGGAGCTGGAAACCTGACTGGTGTGCTTGCAGATTCTTACCGCTTTCATCCTCTTTTAGGATGTAGGCAAATTCTTTCAGAAACAGCCCATCTCAGCTGGATTAGAGACAGTAAGGAGAGGGCTTTGTGACCCAGCACCAGTGACAAGAACAGTGTGGTGGGTGCAGGATAGCCTGTGAGAGAATAATCCAGGAAGAATGGGAGATGCAGGGGACATGCTTAGGGCACCTGACCTAACCACCTCTTCCCACCTGGGAATTCTCTGGAAATTTCCTCTCCATGAGCAGGGCAAGCCTGAATCCATCCCTGCTCAGGGAGGTGAGTGGAGAGATGAGGAGACAGGTTTCCACAGTTACTTAGCATTTTGGCCTAGGATTGGGCCCTGAGACAACACTTCCTTCCAGATGGAACACCAGAAGGCAGCCTAGAAAAGAAGACAGAGAGGCCAGGGCAGATGGCCATCTTGCTTACCCCCACCCCCAACCACACACACACACACACACACACACACACACACACACACACATGCCACAGCTGCTCTTGGGTAACTTCCCTCATCTTTCAGGGAGAGACCACCTCAGCCCCCAGAGCCACACCCTGATGCAAGTCCTCTCAGCCTCCGTGTAGCCCTCAGATCAAGTCCAGCCTCCCTGGAATGGTGTAGTCTCATATCCCACCCTTGGTGGTGGGGGTCTCCCAGCTTCTGCAGCCTCCTGGTGCCTGGATCCTCCTCCCCCCAAAACCACAAGCACCACTGAGCTTTCACTTCCTTTCCCCTGTGCACCCAGCTCAGAAAGCCCTTCTCCTCAAGTCCGCCTAGAACACAAGCACTTTTTCTTCAAGATTGTTCTCAAACAGGATCCCGAAGAGAACTTCCCAGACATCCCCTCCCCATGTTGTGTTTATAAGGCCCCCTCCCCTGTGATCTGGCAAGCTCCTAAAGCATAGTGACCTCCACTTTTCGTTTCTAGCCCCACCACGATGCCTGGCAGATGGCAGGTGCTCAAGTATATTTTTGCTGAATGAATGAGTACGAACACACCTCAGTGAACCAGAGGGCATCAGCTTATAGACCAGTAAATCAGCTGGGACCTGTTGAGTACGTTCCTTTATACCATCTAGAGTGCTGAACATTTTGCTTTCATGGTCTTATCCAACACTCTGATGAAATAGACACTATAATCACTGTGGAGGCAACTAAGGCTCAGAAAGGTGACGTAATTGGCCCCGGGTGACGCAGCCAGGGAGTGGCACAGCCAGCATTCAAACTCAGGCTCCGGGCTTCAGTAAATGAATGGGCAAGTGAACAACCGTGGGAAGCTTTCACAAGAGCAAGGCAGCCCCAGACTTGATGTTGCCATATTATCCATTGGAGGTCCTAAACTCGCACCTGGAAAAGGAAGAGGGGACTAAGACTGTGGGAAGAGAGCACAGGGGCTGTGTAGGTCTGGCACCTGCTCTGAGTTCTGAAGAGGCGGAGGATACAACGGGCCACTTGGTGGGGCTCCAAGGGGAGCTCTGGGACAGAAAGAAAATCTTTCACTGGGCCAGAGTGCCAAAAATATATACTTTTAATAATAAAATAAATTATAAGGGAGACAGGGCTCAGGGAATTTCCCCGTCTGAAAGAAGGGGGTGTCTGTGTCTGTGTCAGTTTCACTAAAAGAACCTGGACTCCATGGAAGAGGCAAGGACCAGGGGTCTGTCAAGCTAAACCATGGGAAAAGCATCTAGAGTCCTGGGGGAAAGGCCTTGCCCATCCCAAACCGTGGCCTGACACACCTGGACACAGCTCAGACACAGGGAGGCAAACTTGCCCTTGGGGTTCTGCTTAATGTCTTGACAGGCTGGACAAAGAGCCATTGAGCTGCTCCTTTGCAGCTTCTCAGACAAGCCTGGAGAGCCCAGCAAGAACCCTGCACCAACTGCAAGACGCTATGTGAGCAGGAGCCCAGGGAAGAGGGGGGAGACCTGTAGAGATTGAGAACTGGCCCAGGCTGCTGCTGAGACAGGATGTCAGGCAGGTGGGAGGCAGTGGCTTCTGCTTGGGGCTGGCTCACACTGCCTCCAGAGCTTTCGTCGGCAGAGTTGCCCAAAACCAGTTTGTTCACTTCCTCTTGGCCCCATCACCACTTCCCCAAAGGCTTATATTTTTACAGAGCTTCATGCTTGCTAGGCAGCAGTGGAGGCTTAGAAAGAGCGAGATGGCCAAGAAAGCAGCCTCTCCTGGTTCCTCTCCTTATCCTGCTCTCAGCCCAGCAGCAGGAGGCTGGGGTCTCCAGAAGCCATCCTCCAGGGGCTGATCGGGAGCCGCTGTCCCCAGGGGGCTTCCTACTAGGGAAGTGATCCACATGGTTTTGACCAAGAAGGAACCAGAGATTCCTGAGGCCTTATAGCCTGATTTCAGGAGGCTCACTCAGCGCCAGTGCAAGGGGAGAGTTCAAGGTTCCTGCACTGGGAGCAACAGGAAATCCTGCTCAGCAAAAGGGAACTCCCTGGGTTAAACGCCCCATTCACCAGACCCCCACCGACACCGCAGATGTCAGAGGCCTCCAGGCCCTAATGGAGAGTCGAGAGAAGGGTTCAGCTAACTCTAAATTTTGTCCAGGTTGTAGGCATCCAGCAAGCAAGAGTCGTAGCCGGCTAGAGGCTTCCCAGCACCAGCTTCAAGGGTCTGACAGGCTTACTGGGGAGCCCCGGCTGGGGCGCTGTGCTCACCAGTGACCACCAGGTGGCAGCACATTCCCACAACCTCTCAGGATGAGAGCTGAGCAGAGGAGCAGCTCAGAAAAAACCAGAAGCAGGGAGCACTGCTTCAGGTTTTCTCTGCCCCCCACCCCCTTCCAGCGCCCTTTAGCCAGCGCCCTCAGATGGTTCAGAACGTGAAGGAATTGAGAACCGAGGGCAAGGGAAACAAGAACATATTGCCCGCTGCCCAAGTTCAAGCCGATCCTGTGGTGAATTTCCAGGCAGCCCTAAATTCAGTCCTCTTGCCTCAAGAAGGTTGAGAAGCTGCTTCTACTTTGAGACTTGTGAGTATTCCAGTAAAACCAGTATCTGCATTTTTCTTTAGTGTGAAGCTGCTCACACGCTGGTTCCACTTCACTCAATTAACAAAACCACCCTGTGGGGCGGCGTTATTCATCTGGGCTCACAGCAGAAGACACTGAGGCCCAGGGGACGGAGGGGTCTGCTCAAAGCTAGAGGTGATGCGGGGATGGGAGCCCACCACTAGCCTCCTCACCTCAGGGGAGGTCAGAGAGGACCAGAAGAGGGCTTTCCAGGTGCGGAGGTCCCACTGGGATGTTTAGCTGCCCCTGGCCTTGGTCCCTACCTTGGCACCTGCCAGTCTCCACCTAGTCCTCTCCCTTTTGTGGGCAGTCTTGCTGGCCTGTGCTGGTCCCACCTCCTGCCTTTCAGAGCCTGCGACTTCTCAAAGCACCTTGAATGTCTTCGTAACTCAACAGTAGGCTTCTAATCGCCCGTGTGGGGCAGGTGTCTCCTCAAATCCCAAAGTGGGACAGGTCTCAGGAGCCAACTGTAGATCCTGGTGTTGATCCACATTGCCCCAGAAAGTGCAGGAACGAAGGAACAATAGGACAGGACAACTGCTGATCCTAAATGTTTATGGCAGGGCCATATCCTGCCCCCCAACCCATTTTTTTTTTTAAAACCTTCTACCTAACCTATGTGATGACACTCGGCAATGAACTGGGAACATTGCAGGAGATATGTAACCTCCCTCTTCTGCTGCCGTGGGTGGTCTTCGCCTCCTACTCCACAAGGCCGTTCATATCTATGATCGTGACAGCATGTTTGAGAGAACACCAACACTTTATAGGTAAGGATTGTTAGATCCGTTCCACAGATGAAGAAGCAGGCGTGGTGACAAATGAGTGACTTACTCTTGGCAACACAGCCAGTAAATGGCAGAGCTGGGGCCCAGACCCAAGTCTACCTTGAGTTCCAAAGCCCTGGCTCTTCTCAGTGCAGCCCAGGAGAACAGTTCCACCTCAATTATACCAAAACCCAGTCATTGGGGGCAGACATTGTTCGGTGCCCTGCTGATTAAGTCTTGTGTCATGGGTCGGACCAGCTGGGGAAGAAACGGGGGTGGGGGCAGCGCGTTATCTTGTCGATTGTCTGCTCCCCAGCTCAGCTGAGAAGATGGTGGTTTAGGATCTGGGCCGGCAGCCGGCACGTGCCTTCTCCGTGTGCGGCTCCTTCCTCCAGTCTGTGATTAGACAGTAGCATCTCCCTAAATGCCTTCCCAGGTAACCGGATCCGCTCTGCTTTTTATTAAGGGAAATACAGAAAGCTTTCGTAGGAAGTACGTCCCAGCATTTCATCACGACTGAGGAGAGGGATCTGTTGTCGTGTTCCTTATAGAAAGTTTCCTGGGGGAAATTTCACTGAGGAGTTTAGGGCTGGCAAAGAGGTTGCTTTTCTTCCTAAACCAGCCTGCTTTGTGTCATCACTTTGTGCGAGGCTTTGTGTAATTCAGCTTTGCCAAGGCAGCGAAGAGGCTCAGAGCCAGTGTTCTGTCTTCGTGACCACACTTTTGGGAGACTTTGCCCTGCATCTTTGGGCTACCTGCCATCCCTGGGCTCCCCGGGTGTGAGCAACTCTGTCATGCCCTATTCTCCGACTGGGAGTGACCTCCTATCCTTTTTGGAAGTAGGCAGGGTATAATAAATATGTACAATTAACGTTAGAAGGAGCCCTGGCGTTTATTTCCAAGGTAGGTCTGTAAGGTGATTCTTCCCTGGTGGTTGCACTAAGATTTTTGTCAGTCCCTTCCTGGCTTCGGGGTGAAGTTCTCTTCCTCAACAAGTGGTCCAAAATCTTATCTTTTTTAAAGATTTATTTGTTTGAGAGAGAGGGCAAGAGAGAGAGCATGAGGGGTAGGGAGAGGCAGAGTGAGAAGCAGACTCCCTGCTGAGCAGGGAGCCGGACGTGAGGCTTGATCCCAGGACCCAGGGATCATGACCTGAGCTGAAGGCAGACGCTTAACCGACTGAGCCACCCCGGGGCCCCCACAATCGTCTTTTAGATGATCATTCTGGGCAAAAGAAAAAAAAATGAGGAGACAGAAAATGCCCCCTGGGGTTAACTGAGCTATTTGAGGAGAGCTTTCGGTCAGCAGCTTGGAGCACCGCTATCCCGTATACTCTAGCGTGTCATGAACACCCTAGGGCCGGTGCTGTGTAGGGCGTGATATTATGATTTCCCTCAGGTAGACTTTATTTTGATTTATGTACACCCCGCCTACCCCACAAAGGACTGAAGTCACTAGCAGACTGAGTTAATAGCTTCCTCCTCCCTACACACATGTCTGTTGACATGTTCCTCCCTTTGAGGACTTACGACACCGTTTATAGTTATTTATTTACGTGACTGCTTCTCCCACAAGCTAGTAAAGTCCCAAAGCAAACTCCATAAGAAATTATGCCTGATTCATCTTTAGATCTCCCTCCCACTACCCTTGTCCTCAGAGTACCAAGAGCCTAAAATAATACCCGGCACAAAGGGCACCCTCGGTAAATCCTCACTGAACGCATGATGCAGTGACTTTGGGGTCCGGCTGCTCCTTGCCCCCCAGGAGCGCTGACCACACCTCTCAACATCCAGCAAGGAATCAGGAGGCACCAAGGAGATCTCTTGCTCAGAAAAAATGTTTTTTTTCCATCTAACGTCAACCTCAAACCAGTTCAGATGGAAAACAGCATGTGACTGGTTAGGGCCTCGGGAAAGAGACCCTGGGAGAGACTGATAGCTCCATCACATTTCGTAGTTTTGGACGGCCCATGGCATTCATCTCTGTAATATATCTAAAGTGTGCCCTTTACACACACACTCACACTCACTCACGCACATACTGTCCATTGCCTTACTCTGCTCATTCCCACTACACAATCAGAACCAGTTTATGCACACCTTACTGGTCACCGGTCTCTGTGCAGGACCTCAAACCGCCTCTGGCCCTGGCTGCTTCGGTCGGACACCCGAGGGCACAGGACTCACCAAGTCTGGTGACTTGGTCACTGTGCTCCATGGGGGGTGTGTGTGTGGGAGGGGAGCGGTTTCAGGACCAGGAGTTGGGGAGGGACGGGAGA
>RCUC01074422.1:0-10294 GCA_003697995.1 Taxidea taxus jeffersonii
GAGAACAAGAGCCGCACGATCTCTGACTGAACCAGCCAGGTGCCCCTATGGATATTTACATCGCTTTGCTAATGTGGCCAAGAGGATATGGGTGAGTGGGAACTTGGTGACAATTTATTGGAAGGATCCCATATCTCGATTCCAAAGCCAGCTTAGTCACACACGAATCCATATCCCTGTAACACCCCAAACCAAACCAGTTGTTCGGCAGCATGACTGCCTTCCAGAAAGTGCTGTGACCTGCCACCCAATGGGACTCCAGAGCTCTTCATTCTTCTTAACTGGATCACAGGCAAAATTTGATAGTACTATAGCACAGGTTGTCCCATACTAGCTTCAAACAATTCAGGGAAATAAAACTCTTTATTAACAAATTCCATTGTTGTTCTCTTCGAATGTGATTTTGTCCTTCTGTGTACCTGCTGTGTAAAGAAGCAAACGAAGCATCATAAACTCATGAAGTCTTATTTTAACTTAGGTTGTAACTCTCTTTTATGTCTCATGTCAGATGTTGTCTGTAGTCTTTGAAATCACTTTTATAAGGAAATAATTTAATATGAAACCATTGGCATTCTCTGTCCAACCTCTCACACTTCCCTACATAATGCCATTAGTTGAATTCCCTCCTCCGTGAAGCTATAATGCTCCCCAGGACATTTCTAGTAGTTTCACCAGCCCTTGAAATGCAAGTGTTCTGGGGTACATTTCAGTTTAATTGAATGACACAGTATACACAATTGTTTGCGTGGATTAGAGAATGTGAATCTGTAACAAGCAAAGAAACTGATGGGGATTTGAGATCACATCCCAGCTTTGCAGTCTTTCCCACCAGAGAGAACTCTTGCAGGGATGGGGACTGTGCCCTATTATTTTACGAACTAACAGTAATTGCGGCTTGCTCCTGGACAAGGTGGGGTGGGGAGCTATTGCAGAATCTATCTTTGATGGGATAGCAAAATGAGCTTATTATACTGATCTCCTGAATGAGGTAGAAAATCCCATCCAGTCATGAGCAGAACTGAGCCTCCTTATGGTTGTGGGTAGCAGGAGAAGGGTAGAAGGGCTGTCCCTTAAGCATTTCAACAGAGCTGCCTTGTCTTAGGTGCACCTGCTGACTAAGCCCTCTGGGGCCCACCAGGGTCTATTCAGGTTCCCTGTGGGCCAATGCTTTTGCTCTTGTAGTTCACAGTTAGGCAAAAACTTGCATTTCCACATTGCTTATGGCTTCCTTCAAGATATACCCAAGGGCCATTTTGGTTTTACTGAGAGTAAGTACTCTATACTTGTCCCCACACCTTTGTTGCAACATGTGAACCGTGGTTATGATCCAAATACATTGATCCAGAGCCTTTAGGGACCCTTTGAAGTAAAATATGTGGCCTATGGCTTTGGATCTCTCTCTCAGAGGTTCTAAGCCAACATGATCAAAAGATCTACATGGGCTGGCCCCACCAAGAACCTTAATCCCAAGCATGGTTAATATTGGTCCTCTCTGGGACACCTGGAAATGTGCAGATATTTTGGTTGTCATAATGCCTGAGTGGGACATAATGTACTATTATAGAAAGGAGGGTAGGCTTACCAAAAGACTTAACAGCATGAGGGACAGCAATCTACAATGAAGAATGTACCTCCCAAAGTGCCAATAGCACTCTCCCTGATTCCCACGATATCCTAACTGGCCTACAAATTGAATCCCCCCTCTCCTGAACAAGCTACAGTTAGAACTAATACCTTCTCCCTCTTAGTATCATATAAGGAGTAGCCTTTCCTAGAAGGTGACATAAAACAACTATCAAGAAATATTAGCGCTTCAGCATGGAGAATAATGACCACTCAAGGCTGAGCATCTCCAATATGCCTGCCGTGTGCTATATTCTCCCCAAGGAGAAAATAACCAAACTGATTCCCTGCCCTCATTCGCTCGGTGGATTTATGAAACCACCTACTCTAAATTAAATACTATGGCAACAGAGCCAATATTGCTTCACACTGAAATGGAAGGGTAATCAAATGTCTGCTTAGGAAAGTTCAAAATGAAATTAAATTTTTAAAAAACTGCCAAATCATGGAAAAATCAGGAGTTCAGGGCTAGGTAATAACCTTGTGATCTGATGGTGTCCAAGACTTACCAAGGGTCATTTTTTTTCTTTCTTCCTTCCTTTCTCCCTTCCTTCCTTCCTTTCCTTTTTAAAAATTCTACAGTTTGGGACAGGTCTTTTGTACCTATTAAAATTTCTTACTTAATTCAGTGTTTGTTTCCTTTTGGATTAGTGGCATTTGGCACAGACTATAACTACTATTGGTTCTCTGCTTGCTCCATCTTAATGTCAACCCTGGCCAAAGATGGTTAGTAATTACTCTACCAAGTTTGATCATTAAGAATTGTATCAAGTATTAGTGTTAGCAGTACCAGAGGATAATACGTTCAAATGAGGCCTTTTTCCCAATTGCTTCAAAATCCAAATTAGCAAAAAACCTCCTCTTCCTTCTGACTCACAATGCTGTTGGCAGCCGCGGGGCTCTCTTCAGACAACACCCAGGACCACCTGAAAAACACATCAGTCAGTCCCAAATGGCCGATGGCCTCATCAAAGGAATGTGTGACCAGAAGGATCTGCCAAGCGGACACTGGTTACCATATGCATGGTCCGACTTTCCACAAGTGTAAGCCTGAGAAGGAGGCCCAGCTCCTTTCTGAATCTGATTAGAATATGGCCTTGTGGACTTCAATTTATGAGCTGATTTCATCTGTTTTTCCTCATAAAGTTCTAGGAAGGATCTAGAACTAGCTTTTAGATAGACGTTCAAACAGGAAAAATCGCGTCTAGGTACTTCCTGTGTCCATTCTTTCTTCCCTGACCTCCACCTCTGACATATCCTCAGTGAAGGCTCTGGCTGTTCTCCAGCACTGATCTTATTTATTAAAAATGCCATCTCAGAGGGATAGGAATTACCCAACCAGAGTAAAATTTGCTAAAAAGTCCTGGGTCCTACCCTAAACTTTGTAGAGAATCCACACCAACATGGCCTTTTGTAAATTACAAGATTACATCGCTGAGACAGTAAGGATTCAGGGAATGGAGAAAGGAGAGATAGGGGAGGAGGGTGGCACAGCCTGCCAGGGCTGGGATCATACCCATCAGATGGCTATTGGGCACAAGGCCAGCCCTAACACAGAAGTGTGACATTCACAGAAGCACAGACCCCAAGTCCATCACCTCCACATCTGAAAGAGCTATGGGGCCAAGCAGGAAATGAATTCCATGTGCTCTCATCCAGAATGTGTTAGAGCTTTCTGCCTGACATTTTCTTTACTCCAAGATGGTTTTGGCTGGCAGGGGTCTAATTCTTAGAAGCCACTTTTATGGGGGTAACAGCAATCCTGAGTTTCTGCAAAATATATCACAGCAGCTCAAGAAGAAGAAGAAGAAGAAGGAGAAGAAACACATGAACATGTGGGATATTTAAATTTGAATTTAATTTTGAATTTGCATGTTTCAATTTCCTAGACCTAGATTTGTAATATTTTTATTTTCATCAAGCAGGAAGGCTTCAGGATTTGTGGAACCTAGCCTTCACTGTCTCAGGACAATGATGATGCATGTTTAGTTCCATGTGAAATGCCCAATTTGAGAGAAATTAGAGTCAACCCTAACTGTAGTTCACAATTTATTTGGTATGTGCATTCAAGTACACTGGGGGGATGTTTGAGATGTTCTAAATTATACACATGCTTCGTATCTCTCTTCCTCATCCTATATGAGAAATGGTTTACGTTAGAGGTAGAGAATGTAGTGTCTGTGTGTGTGTATGTGTGTGTGTATATATATATGTAAGAATATATAAATACATGAGCATAAAGCATCCATTGTTTTATGATGATTAAAGTTATAAAGACAGTCATCTCAGGAGTCGGTACAGCAGATGCTGTTTAAAGTGGTCACCAGCCCAGAGCATGATGGGGGCCAATGGGATCAGGACGAATCTCCAGACAGTTAAACACACAAAATTACTTTTTTCATTTTTAAAGATTTTACTTATTTATTTGTCAGAGAGAGAGAGAGCACAAGTAGGCAGAGAGGCAGGCAGAGGCAGAGAGAGAAGCAGACTTCCCGTTGAGCAAGGAACCAGATGTGGGACTCATCCCAGGACCCTGGGATCATGACTTGGGCCAAAGGCAGTGGCTTAACCGACTGAGCCACCCAGGTGTCCCCAAAATTACTTTTTAATTAAGATTCTGAGTTATGGTTTGAATTTCAAAGTATTAAGTGTATGTTTTAAACATTGGCTTGCTTTTTAGAAAGCTGTAATTTCTTGCGGACCTGTTTTTGCAACTGCTGGTTTTGAGTGTCTCTGAGCCATGTCAAAGTCTGAACTGAGTCAAGTTTTCTCTTACTTTAATTACTGGCCATCTTATGATCTCTAACATCAGAAGACTGTCTGGGTTTTCAGATTAGTATCCAAATGTCAGGATTTCCCAGTTTCATGAGTCTCTCTGCATGCATTGATTATCTGGGAAATGATCTTGCTGGCCATACCTTCTTGTCTTTTTAGAACATTATAGTTTACCAGGGTACCTGGGAGGCTCAATCACTGGGAAGTCTGACTCTCAACTTCAGCTCAGGTATTGATCTCAGGCTCTTGAGTTTAAGCCCTGCCTAGGGCTTCGCTCTCACTCCGAGTCTGCCTAAGTTTCTCCCTCTCTCTCCTTCTGCCTCTCCTCTTCCTTTCATGCTCCCTCTTTCTCTCTGAAACAAATAAAAAATTAAATTATTAAATTTATTTAAAAACTAATAAAAAAAGAATATTACCACTTATCAAGACAAACTGCACTCTTTAGAAAACCACCTAACACTTGGTCTAGAAATTTTATTCAAAAAACAGAATTCTTTCATCTCTTATGAAATTCATCAGACCTTAAGCCTGAGGCTTCTGCTGGAAAACGCTCAGTGCTTTGTGTTTATTATTTCTTTAAAAACAGACCCTCAAGCCTGCGCCAAGCACGGGACCACTTGCTAGGGAGCACGGTTTGTGCTGCCCCCCAGCTATCTGTGCAAGCCCTGCTTTTTTTCATAAAATGTCCTGCCTAACCTACATTTACCTTGGTCAGTTAAGTATTTCCCGCTGCTTTCATCTATCTCATTTTATAGATGTAAAGAGAATCCTCTTCACTCTACCTGGTTTTCTGCCTTTGAGACAGAGGCACCATATTATCTTCAGTGTTTGGACTCAAGCACGCAGCAGAAAGGAGAATTTAAGCACAGAGGAAACTATGGGCTTCTATTCTGCCTGCAAAGTAGCTATGTTTATAAGAGGAAAGGGCTGAATCTAGAAGAAGATAAGGCTTTTAAAGTCTGTTGGGGGCAGACACCAATGCAATGTAAGTGAAGAGACAAATCTTCCCCCAGTGAACCTGACCCTGACCCACATCTGCTGGTTGCGTGGGCTAGTTGAGGATGCTGTTCCAGACCCCACCTCTCTCGCCTACACTGTTGCTCACCAATGAACTTCTGGCCATACGGCATTCATCTGGTTGGGGTGGGCCCGTCAGTCACTTGAGGCCCGAGCATCCATGCTTTTCCAAGGAAGTCCCACTGAACCCTACAGTAACATGGGAGGTTTATATACCCTCAGAGAGGCCTTTCCCTTATTGTTCTGCAGGGAACCATTGTCCAAGTTGCACCTTAAAGAAAAGAATCTTGCGTCCAGAGACTCTGGGTAACTATGAATATTGTGTCTTGCCCCTCGGAAGTTGATTTGGTTTTCAGGCTAAAATCATAACAAATATTTTAATAATTTCCCAAATATGTTCAATATTTTTGGGGCAGACAATGCCTATGAATGCCCTGGTAAAGTAGGATTTTATAGAACTAATGTGGGGAAATAGCTTATAAATAGAAATTCCTGACCAAAGAGATTTATAAAACCAGTCTATTGGGTAAAATGATTTCAATATAATCTAAGGTTCTAGATATGGAGGAAATTTTACATATTCTTTTAACCTAGAGAATATCACAGGTTACATTATAGGGAGCAACTTTACATTTACTAGCATCTGATGTGTTTTAGAACTCAGTGAAGTAGTCATTTCTTCTACATTTTCCCCTGATATAATCATTCTAGAACACATCTTTGCTTAAGGTTATGAGAACAGGGCTGGATAATTGATCTGTGTTTTGGCAGACATTCAAAATCTATTGGTGATTTTTCACTACCCATGATTTGTTGGTGGTTTAAACTGGGTGAGTCCCTACAACATGAGAATCAAGTTATTAGTACCTACTTCGACAGAAGGTCAGATAGCTACCCATTATCATTTCACCCCACCCCCAAAACATGTTTATACTAGTGTATCCAGACACATATAGGCCACATCAGAAATAAACCATAGAGAATTAAATTGAAAAGATAAAATCCAATACACTATGAAGGGTAAAATTACTGTGGAATTTTTGATGTCTTGAAGAAGCCAGGCACAGTATGCATTCTGTAGGACCCCTGCCTGGCTGATGAAGAGAGAACACGGTTGACATGAGTTTGGTGCTTATAGTTACATAAGTCAAGATTCCTGCTTACTACCCATTGATCAGAACAGTCATTCAGAATCCAACTTATAGTCATACTCTGGTGTGGCTAATCAGATTACTTTTCTCTATTCACTACTGTCCCATTGCAGTAGGATTATTTGTAGAAGTAACAGTGCATGTCTTTCCCTGTGGTAGAGTGTACTTCTCTACCCAGTGGGCAGTGGAGTTGGCCATGTGGCTTACATCAGCCAAAGGACAGTTAGTGGATCTGACCGAATGAGGCTTTAAACATACCCTCGAAGGTTGGCTTGGCTCTTGTGCACCTATTTCCGCTCTAGTGTCCCCTGCCCCATTCAACCTGTGCTCCAGAACGAAGACAGGTAAAGCATACCTGAACCCTTCTGGAAGTTTGGAGCACATGACACAGCCAAACTCAGCTCAGATCAGTTCAACCACAGCTTACCTGCAGACCCATGATCTTTGTAAACTATTGACATTTTGAGGGTGTTTCTTACGTGGGGAAAAAAAAAGATGACTATAATGATTAACTTATTTTTCAAGCTTAAAAGACCTGAAATTTAATAGGACCACAAGAAACAAGATGAGTAGGAACGACTGTTGATTTCTAACAAGACGATGGGTCTCTGAGATTCGGGATGCATGCACATATCCACGTCTGTCCACTGTGGAGAATGGGCACCCATCTTTCCTGGGGTTCCTCAATTTCCAAAGAAGACACCCAAGCCACTCCAAGCTTAGGTAACTGTAAAGACAGTTAAACAACATAGGATATCTGCCCTTCACGAGATGCCAGAGAGCATAACCTTGAACTCATTCCCACTTGATAGTCTACAAAACCGAGATAGCCCTCATCATCATTACTTTCGAGACCCTCCCTGCCAGTAGCTCCCTAACAAGAGCTGCTATAGATTAATACAAAACCAAACACACGTGTGATTCAAAATTGTTAAACACCATGCAAGGCACCCATTGTTCTCAACAGATGAGTAAACTGAGACTCAGAAATATGAAGGGGCCTGGACAATTTATCCAAGGGGATGGCATAGCTGACATCTGAGATCTGAGAGCAAATGTTGGTTCTAGGAGGCCACCAGAGCTGTGAGTCTCTGATACATTATCTAGGCCCCTTTTCGGTACCATTGATATGGAAATGCCCTTTGCCTTTACCCTGGAAGAGAGGAATTGTGTCAGGTACTTGTAGTGTAAACACTGACAGTTAGATTTTCTTTTTCATAAGGCAAGCCAAGGAGTTGACTTAATAAGCTTTGATTGTCAAGGCATCCCTTTCAAAGAGGGAGATCTCCGGTAAATATTGCCAGCCACAGGACTGGCTACAGAGTCAGGCCACCCTCTTCCCCGCCATTAGGCTCCTTTGTTTTAGAGATCTTTAGAGATAATGTATATAAATGACCATTTGGGCTACTTATCTTTCTCTTTGCCCCACTTAAACCACCCCCCTTTATCTTGTTTTGTTTTGTTTTTCAAGAAGGCTCCACGCCCAGCCCAACTCTGGGCTTGAACTCATGACCCTGAGATAAAGACCTGAGCTGAGATCAAGAGTCAGATGTTTAACCAATTGAGCCACCCAGGCACCCCCCCCATCACTCCTGTTATGTTTTAAATTCACCAATAAAGAGCAAGCCCATGAAACCTTAGCACCACCCCCCGCCTCAACCCCCGAAAAGCAGAGCCCAGGCCCTCTCCCTTCCAACCCCCGTGACCTCTCTGTGTGGCCCCAGGTGTGCCATGCAATTTCTAGGACTTGAAAGTAATAAACTTTTGTCGTCTTGCAATTCTAAGAATTATAAGGGCCAGTCCGGTGCTACAGTGGTTATGCACAGGTTGAGACCGACACTCAACAGGATTACTGCGGAGATATCATTGAACACTTTATTCATGACCTTGAACCCTTGAGAGAAAAGAGTCTCAGGATTAAGTCCCAGAAATAGACATGTTTCTATTACATAAATTATCTCTCTTTCTTAGGGCCATTATAAAATGGGTCTCATTTCCCTTTCTATTTAAGCTGCTAAGAAGCTCAGAATACTATTCTCAACCCACTTTAATGAACTGTGTTTGTGCCATTCTTTAACATATGGAAAACCTGGAAACTTCCCTTTGTCCTTACCTCTTCCATCACCAAAGTCATCATCAGTTGCTCCTCACAATCCCAGTGCAGCCCTTTCTGCCCAGGGTCACTGTGCTATAAAAAAGAACACTCTTTTTGCACTGAAGGCATCTCAAGAATTCTTTCTCGATCATTTGCTCCCAAACCCCAACATTTCCACATCAACATGACTATGAATCACCCCGTGTCTCTTCAGATCTGACCACAGTCCCCGGAACAACAGCCCCCACGTGCAGGTTTTCCTACCATTTGCTCTTTCCTGGGCCATTAAGAGGCAGGGAGGCCTATTACATTGTTTGCTATCTTAAAGCAATTGCCCTGGGGTAAATCAGACCCTGTTCTGTAAGGACACTCACACAGTCCCCTGAGAGGCTTCTGTGGAGAGCAGTGGAGGTCCCTGGCCAGTAGCCAGCAGCCATTGTGCAGTAGGGTCAAGGAGACATCTCCAAAGAGGATTCTGCAGGTCTAGCCACACCTTCAGAGAACTACACCCCCAGCCAGCATCTGGTTGGAGCCTCACAGAAGCCTCCAAGTCACACGTTTGCTACCACACTGTTCCTGAATTCTTGACCAACAGAGACCACGAGGTAACAAATGATACAAATTTGTGGTGGTTTGTCACACAAAAATAGGTAACTGATATGGATTTTGGTACAAACAAATGAAGTGATGTGATGAGAAAAATTCCAGAGCAAGTGGGATTGGCAGTGGGACCAGTAGAGAGTGGAAGCTGCAAGTACATTGAGAAGAGTGTTAATGAAATCCAAAACCGCTTTGAAGAGCCTGTTAGCAGAGCCTGATTGCCCTCAGGAAGTCTGCCAGCAGGTGTTTCACATAATTTGAGGAAAATATGTAATTTTTCTATACATTAAAATAAGTCAATTGCATGGTGCACGAGAGAGTTCATGTCAAGAGTATATTATTTTTTAGCATGGACCCATGATATCATTAGGTTTTCCTGCTTTCTTGAATTTTCTAACACTGCATTTTCTGTTAACAAACTTGAATCCATGAGACACTACGAATAAAATCAGGCATCCAATTTGAATCTACTTAGCATACTGTTAAGTCATGATATTCTAGCAATTCTAGAAGAATCGTGTGCCTACAGAAATGTGGGGAAGCAGAAGGTCTATCTTCAGCTGTGTGTGTGTGTGTGTGTGTGTGTGTGTGTGTGTGTGTGTGTGTTTTCAATGTATTTGAAAGAAGTCATCCTAGTAGTTTGATGTTTTACTGTGCATGTCACATCCTAGGAAAGATCTAGTGAGGCTTCTGAGTGTGTGGTTTACATTGTTCTTTGGCTGGTTTTCCATTATAAAGTAACCCACTCACAGAGCAACCCTGGGCAGGACACTCAAACTCTCCAGCAATGAATGGTCCTGATAATGAATGCAACTTTACCATGAACGTGATGAGAACTATGTTTAATTGAATTAGAATTTCGCAGACACTTTCCATAAATAATTAGTATGTCATTGAGTCAATAAGGTAGCTGGATTATGATCAATATTACATCATAAGAAAGTAATTGCTCAACATTTCAATATCACTTTGAAAAAAATCTGAAATGGATTACAATATTTTATTTTCCTAAGGAGCTAAGTCAGCACTTCTT
>RCUC01074434.1:0-29967 GCA_003697995.1 Taxidea taxus jeffersonii
AAAAAGTATTATTAAATTCAAGACATTTGACCCATGTCAAATATAGTGTTTTATTGGAGCAAATTTAGAGTAATGGAAAGAATCTTATCTATTTAATATTCAATCACTATATGTGAAGATTCTTCCTTATTCTCCATATTCTTTATTGTCAAGTGCATTATTCCTTACTATCTTCCACCATGAGAAAAAAAATAACAATACTGTTATTAATCACAATGCCTGTAAGTTCATGTGGCAAACTATATGCATTGAAACAATATAGATCTGTGTTCTGCAATTCTGTAATACCACTATTGAACACTGGTTATTGTTACTTATGATGCGTTATCATCCATCAGACCACTTGTGAATATTGGCTTCTAATGATTCCCTCAAAAGTTGTTGCTGTAGTTCATTGATGATGACTACAAATGCAGTTCTTATCCAGAATATGCAGGAAAATGTGAACAATTATTTCCGTTCTGGCTATGTTGAATTTACCACTTGGAATTTTGTAACATAAATCTAAAACAATCCATCTTTCAAATCTTTCTTCTCTTGAATTCTTTATGCAGCAACCACTACCTTCCCAGAAAATGAGTGTGTTATTGTTAACTGCACCCTGCCTTTCATTCATTGGCACCAGCAGAGAGGACTATAGGAGGAATGAGAAGAGGCCTCACTCGCACAAGGAAGAGCTATCTCTCACCAGGCATAGATTTAGCTGACCTGGGAAAGCATAATGTCTTTACATCAGTGGAGGCAGGAGAGAACATCAGTCGGAGTCACATAAAATAAAGGATACCTGCTGCCATCCTCGGTTGCCCTTGGGTACTAAGGGTCAGAGAAAGCACCATAAAACAAAGCCAGAGAAGAGTTGACACATGGGCCCACACACGCAGCTTAAGCCAAGGGTCTGTTGGTGTTGAACTTGTCCTATATCCAGTGTTTGAGAGTCAGTAAAAATCATCATGTCACTGCCATTCTGGTAGCCCAGTCTCACACAATTCTATGAAAGAATTTTATGAGCCATGCAGCATGAGCATTCCACTTTCCAGGATGTCCTCTGGGAACCAGGGTCAGCCCAGGACCTGAAGAAACCTTTTGGTGTGTGGGTAGGGTAGAGGGTAGAAGAGCATGAAGGGGGGATTAAAGAAGACTAGGGCCCACATGGATCCTGGTCTGGGCTAGGGTGCTTCCCAGGGGTTCTGCTGACCCTGGCTGGTCCCAGGCACTGGAGGAGGCCTTAGGAAATTTCAAAGAAGACACCTCTGAAGACCAGAACACATACAAAATCAGATCTGAGCTCGGGTCTCCTCATCTGGCTCTAAGTCCCAGGCCCAGGAGGGAACTTAGAACCTCAAGGAATTGCACTTCTAAAAGGCAGGTGTCTCAGGGTGGTATTGCTTACAAGTGTGAAAGGTGATATTTTTCAGTTTATGCATTTATGGAAACGGCTTTTTCCACCCTAATCCTTGATTTTTAGTTGTATGGAATTCAAGGTTGATAATTATTTTAACTCAGAATCTTGAAGGCCTTGGCTCCACTGTGTTCTTAGATCCAATATAGCTGATGAGAGATCTGATGCTGGTAAGAGTTTTTTTTTCTTTTTAAGATTTAATTAATTTATTTGACAGAGATCACAAGTAGGCAGAGAGGCAGGCAGAGAGAGGAGGAAGTAGGCTCCTCACGGAGCAGAGAGCCAGATGTGGGGCTCGATCCCAGGACCCTGGGATCATGACCTGAGCTGAAGGCAGAGGCTTTAACCCACTGAGCCACCCAGGCACCCCAAGAGTTTTTGTTTTTTATAAGTATCTTTTAAATTTCTCTTTTTCCTGCTGAAGCTTCTTAGTACCTTCTCTTTATTACTGAAATACTGAACTTCTATAATGCTGAGCCTGGATGTGTATATGTATATATGCCTGTATGTGACTTAGGTAGCTCATTGCCTTGGACACTTGATTGGCCTCTTAATTGTACACTCAAGTCTTTGACTCTTGGAAAAATCCTTTGTGATATCTCCTTGATCTTTTCTCCCTCTTTGTTTTCTCTCTATGTCACTTCATTGATTTGATGTGAGGCTTCCTGGGCTGATCCTCTCTATATCTTACCTTTTCTTGGTTTTTCACTTCTCTCTGTTCTACTACCTGGCGATTTTATTAGATTTTATCCACAATTTATTTGAATTTCAGAGTCACATTTTTATTTTATAATAGTTTTTTCTCATTAGCTATTTGTGTTTTGTTGATACAATAATTTTTTTTCTTTCTAGGAATAATAATTAAAAGGTTTTTAAAAGTTAAACTGTGCTTTTTTCTAAAGTATGCCTGTTCCTTTCAGAGTTACATATTCTGCTTGTTTATCTTGGTTTCTCTTGTGTTGAGGCATTTCTTCAAAAGTCCAATGATATTTGGGTGTTCCATCATGTTTAAGGACCAGACAATAAGCTGATCTTGAGGGTGTATGTGTGTGTGTGTGTGTGTGTGTGTGTGTGTGTAAGGGGGGAAGGGGAGTGGCCAATGCTTGCAGGTTGTCAGTTCCCTTTAATGTGATGTAGGGAAGTAGGCAATAGTCCTGGCAACCCATAGCTGTCAGGTTGGAGGTCTTTTCTCTGTGGGTATTCCACTTCTTTGGAAAAGAATCCTCTTGTTACTTGTGAAGTGGGTGTATTAGTTTGCTAAGGCTGTCATAACAAAATACCATGGACCATGTGGCTTAAACAACAGGAATTTATTTTCTTAGAGTTCTAGAGGTTGCAAATCCAAGATCATGATGTTGGCAGGTTTGGTTTTTCCTGAGGTCTCTCTATTTTGCCAGCATCTGGTCTTCTTCTCACTTCTCACAGCATCTTCTCACTGTGTTCCCTTATGGCCTTTCTTCCAAGTATGTGTGTGCTTGGTGTCCCTTCCTCTTCTTATAAATGCAGCAGGCCTACTGGATTAGGACCCACCCTAACGATCCCCTTTTAAGTTAATTACCTCTTCCTTAGGGCCCTATCTCCAAAGACTTCACAGTCTGAGGTACTGAAGGTTAGGACTCCAACATATGAATTTTGGAAGGTTACTCTTTAGTCCATAACAGTAGGTAGATGGATATCTGTCAGTCTGCCAATAAGGAGAGGGTCTAAAAGTACAAGATCAACTGTTGGGTCAAGAGCAGGATTTCTTAACTGGCACTTTTGACATCTTGGGCTGCATAATTCTTTGTTGTGAGACCTGTCCTATGTGTGGAAGGATGCTTAGCAGCATCCCTGGCTTCTACCCACGAGATGCCAGTCATGACAACCAAAAGTGTCTTCAGACATTGACAAATATCCTTGGAGAGTAGGGCAAAATTCCCACCCAGTTGAGAACCAATCTGTGGCTTTCCCTATTTTAGGAAGTCTTAGGATAAAATATAGATGAGTATGGATGGTCAGTTCACTATATTTAAGTAAACACTCTCCTACCTCACCAACCAATTATAAATGAGGTAACTGAGACTCTGAGAGAAGAGGTAATTTGCACACAGTTGCATCTAACAATAGTAAAGAGACATGATTAGAATCCAGTTCAGTTGGCTCCCAATCCAGTGCCCTTTCCATGAACCCAGTTCTGCTGCTTCTGCATGATTTACTAGTAAACACGCTGCCATTCTCTTTAGAGAGATTTCCTCTCTTTAAAGGAAAAAGTCCCCAACAAATTGGATCCTTTAAAATAATAAATCAAAGCAAAAGCTTTGGGGAGGAACCCTTTTGAATTTTTTAAAAAAGAACTTAAACTCTGATCTCAGTAAGAAACTCTTTTAAACTGGCAGGGTTGAGAGTTACTGTGGTTACTGTGTTCTGTCCTCTGTTAAATGATTACAGGTAAAACATTAATTTCACTCATTCATTTATTCTTTTAGTTATTTCTCCAAACTCTCTGGCTGAGGACAAGCTTTGCAATGTATGTGTATGTGTATGTTTGTGTGTCTTCACGTACACTCAGTACCTGCCTGTGTTTGTGTATTGTAGGTGTGTGTGATGTCTCTGCAGTTCTATGTGTCATGTGTATGTGTGCATACACATTAGGTACACTAAATTTGGGTTTGCTCAAAAAAGAATAAGCAGAATTTTATGGGAATAGTCCAGAGTACTGCACTATTACCCAATGTTTCATCTAAGAACTACACATGCTTATTCAGTGTTGCTGATTTTCATCCTTTGCATCCATGTAAGCACTTTGAGATCTCTTCTAACACCTTGACAGTTGGTGATTTGACCCCCAACCCCCATCACCCAATTTGGGCTGACAGTACTGGCAGCCCGTTGCCTGGAGGGCTCCTGCTGCCCATCAAAGTCAGCTCTGATGAGGCTTTCAAAACACACACGTCAGGTGTGAGAAACCTGCATCAGTGGGCCCAGACCCTCTAATCTTATTCCCAGGAGGGGGCCAAGAACTCTGCCCACTGAAGTTTATGACCTTGACCAGCTGAAGGCACTGAATCCTGGGCTGGTGAGCAGAAAGGACACTGTGGACTGTGAGTCTCCACGGATCCAAGAAAGGGATAGATGGTTGGAGACCAGTCTGAAGGAGAAAATAGAGCCTGGGAAGGAGGAAGGCAGGGTTCAGTCATTCTTTGTTTACCATATGGGCTAATTTGTTTCATTTCTTCAAATATAAATTCTGTGACAGACTCCTCCGTTTTCCTTTCCCATGTCTCCCACAGGGCCCAGGAGAAGGTGACTGAATACTAGTTGATTAATATATATATCCTCTTCTCTGTTTCAGTAGTACTTACAATGGGGATTTCATTCATTCATGTATTCAGCAAATATTTATTGAGCACCTGCTTTGTGCCAAGCATTGTCTTAACTTTGGGTTACAACAATTAACAAAACAGACAAAAATCCCTGCCTTTTGGAGAGACAACAAATAGATCCAATAATTAAGTAAGATAGAATGTGAGCACTAAGGAAGACAAATAGAAAGGAGGTTTCAAGTATGTGGGAAGGATGGGTTAAAGTTTTAGATAGGGTGGTCCAAGAGGGCCTCAGTGATGATGTGTGTGAAGACCTGAAAGATCTCCTTGGTGAAAAGAGGAGAGGTACTTTAGATCATTTGATGGTTTAGATCATTTAGTAGACTAAGCACGTCACTTACAAAGTGGGTGTTTTGTTTGTTTGATTTTGTGCAACATCTTCACCTCTCAGAGGAGTTGATGTTCTCTTGCTTCTTTCTTGGCCAGCCCCTGCACCTGTGCCCTGGGTTCCATCTTTCCCATCTCCTTGGAGTGCCTTTACTCATCAGTATGGAACTCAACTTGCTGCAGACTTGGGTTGAAACTTGCTTTAGGGTCTTCCTTCTTGGTAAACAAATGAACAAACAAACAAATGATTAAATGCCCTTCCTGAACATTATATCTACCTCTATCTACCACTTTATCCTCCTCTTTTTTATAGCAAAACTTTTTGGGGAAAATGGTCCTGATTTACTCTCTTGACTTCTACTTCTCAACTGATTGTTAGATGGCTTTTCTCCAAACCATTGAAATTTTGCTCATAGGGTCTTGCAGATTATAAAACCAGTTGCTCAGCCTCAAACCACCTTTCTGGGTTCTGCTTTGGGATCCTGGGACCAGCAGTCTGCAAACTCCATTTCTCCTTTGTTATCTGGTTTCCGCTGGGTCTTCCTGAGAGGGGACACTAGAGGGAGTCTGGTAGGCAAAAGGAGGTGGGAAGGGTTTGTTCTTCCCCATTTGCATGCTGCTTTGGTCAGCATCTCTCCGGTAACATGACCACACTCCATGTGGAGTAGTTGAGTCCAGTCTCCTGCTTCTGCCAGCTCCCCCAGAGCCATCATTATGCGCTTCTCCTCAGAGGTCCCAGCCTCTCCTCTCCTGGGTCCATCTTTCAAGCTTCCAAGGCATCGGCTCTAACTGACGGGGCTCTCTTCCCTGAGTCCCAGCTCTCTGAGGCTCCAGAGGTGTCAGAACCACTGAGCAGCACTCCCTTCTTAGATACTAGAGCCTAGCTCCATGGGGCTTCTCCTCCAAGGACCTGGATTCCAGTGGCCCCCACTTCTGCCTTTTGTTTTCCTAGCCCTAAAGGAGGTGGTTGTTTCTTGCAGTTCAAATCTCTGTGCTTTCTCAGTGTTCCCTTTTGCTTTTTCAAGCCCTTTGACCCCTGGATTTGGCTGCCAAACCAAATGGATCTCTCTTAATCTTTTTATCATGGCAGTTATGTGTAGCATTTTATTTTTTTGACTTCTCTCTCCTTCAAGATCTCTCTTCTCTTTTGCCTCATGAGACCATGGTTTCTTGGTTCTCCTTCTCACTCTTGAACTGCCCCTCCTTAGTCTCTCCCATGTTCTCCAGCTATCCTTTAAATCTTGACTGTCCTCAGCTCCCTCACAAGCTCCTCTTCTCATCCCATTCCTAGACCATTCAGAGCACCATGGCTTCAACCTCTTGTTAAGGATTCTAGTTCTTTAGCCCTGCTCGGACTTCTCGCCAGAGTTCACGTTCCTATTTATAAGTGCTGGTTAGATATTTGTATCCAAATATTCCCCAGGTTCTTTAGTCTCAGTATTTCCCAAATAAATCTTGTCATCTTCTTATACCAAACTGCTCTCCTGCTATGTTCACCAACTTCCCCATTACCCAAGACAGAATGATGAGATCCATTTGGATTTCTTCCTCTGCCTTACATCCTGCCTTTACTTGCACTTAACATTTCTTGAGGCTGTGACTTCCCTCTCCCGCTCCTGCTAGAGTTCAGATAATGGGAGCTAACACTTACAGAGCACTTAATGTGTTTGGAACCCATACTAAGGTCTTTGTATACAACTCATTTAATCCTCATAGCAATAACTATATGAGGTAAGTGCTACTATTATCCCCATTTTACAGATGAAACTGAGGTACAGAAAATTTATATGACCTATTCAGTCACACAGAAGGCGGGCTCTTAACCATGCTATTTGACAGCCTCTCAAGCACCTTGGATGAATACCTAGCTTGCCTGAATCAATTTCCTTCTGTGGAGCTCTTCCAGAACCTTTCTCCATCCACCTGCCAGAGTAGACTCCCTTCTTCATACTCAAAGAATGCTTACTATAGTTGTTGTTAACATATCTTCCCTGATGGGCAGTAAATACTTCAAGGGCAACAGGTATTTTACTTGTTCATTTTTATCTCCAGCATCTAACATGGTGGCTGGGACATAGTAGAAGCTCAGTAAAAATTGGAGACTAGTAAGAATTTTAGTACTCCCTGGCTAGGTGAATTCAGTGGTTAGAGCATGAATTGGGGTCTTGCGGTGGGCATATGCATATCAGCTGAGGAACACACCCCCAATACAGTCACAGAAACAGAAGTCACCAGTGTCAGGTTGAATTTGGCAAGGTGATCTTGGTTGCCTAACAGTTCCTAGGATAATATAAGAAAACTTTGACAAAACAGTGTGACCTGCTCTAGGCTTTGAGAATCCTACCAAATGGTGAGGAAATAAGAAACAAAACTCACCGCAAAGGCAGCATGCTGATCAGCTCTGTGTGTCTTGTCTCATGTTGCAAGAAAAAAGAATCATGCAAATGTTGTATAATTGTTTGTCTTCATTATGTGAGCTTGTTCCTCGCTTCCTTATGCACAGAATTTGCAAGTTGCTTTCTGCCTTCCTCCCATTTCAAATAGCTGATTTGAAACTTTAGGAAAGGTACATATTAATTAGCAGGCCTCCATATAGCAAATATTAATTTAGAAACTGGTTTGAAGCATAAGCATCAATGTAACATCCATTATAGAATGAGAAATCACATAAATATTTTCAAGGCCCAGAGATTTGAGGAGGTTGGAATCTATTTGGAGGATCTGGATACACACATTTTTTAGTAGATTATCCCTATTGCTCCTAGGAATGATAGCAAATGATAGATGGGATGGGATGTTCATCATAGTTTATATAGAAGAGGTGTGAGGATTAAAATTAAAGAAGAAAAACCAAGAGCAAACAGCAAATAACTATGGATAATACCTAGGTAAGTTTGCAGGGATGTTCCCACCAAGGCCAGATAGTGTTCTTTTGAGTGACATGAACACAAGTAATGTGGTATTCCTCATAATCACACCTTGTGGTTAGTGCTGAGGAAAGAGACAAACCAGAAGCATGGGGTAAATATGGGGCCTGTTCATTCGAAATCATCTGACCCCTTCCCAGCCCTCCCCAGAGCTCCTGGGAGGCCTGAGTGAGAAAGAGAAGAAGAAGAGAAGAGAGGAGCTCTTTGGGGATCCCAGCACACCTCCATGTATCAGCTGGGATACATCAGCTAAGTTAGTTTCACAGTCTGAGCCTCTGGTTCTTTATTTATAGGCTATAGATAATAACATCTACTTCTTAACAGAGTTCCAGTGAGATGAGAAATAAGGAAGGTAAAGGCTTCTGGAAGAAGCAAAAACAATGGAAGCCATTATTACACTTTCCTTGACCAAAAGGGAAGTTGCTGCAGTGTCTTAAAGTTCCCAGAGGAGAAGTCTCTGTGGCTAATTCCTGAGAATCTGCTCAGCCCCTTTCAGGGCACCCTTCCATCAGAAGATTTCTGATAAAATCCCAGCAGATAGAAACATGGGTTGACATTTTTGTATTTCATTAAAGCCTCAAAGCCCCAATTTTCAGCCACTGCTTATGTTCATTCTTATGTTTATTCTTGGCCCAAAGAAGATGCTCATTGTTGGAGAGAGTTGACTTGGTTTCAGGGGCCTTGCCATTACTTTGGAGATGTGACTGAGACTTGCGTAGACATAAGGACTCTGCTTTGAGCAATCCCCTTCCTGATGCTCCCACCCCCATCCTGACCAGTCTCACCACCCTGGCACTGTACCAGGAAGGCCACCTGTGTATATGGAAATTGAGTCTCGGTGGCACCATGCTGCAAGATCAGGAGCCGCCCCCACGATTAGACATAGAAATAGGAGCAAGGAGCAGGAGGAGCATGGCAGCTCTTTTATAGAAATCAAAATGATCCAGCTTCAGGAAATTTAGTAAAAAGACTAATCTTTCCCATCTTCCCTCACAAAAAGCCCTAGGAAAAGCTCAAGCACCCAGAAAAGCCACTGAAGGAGCCAAATAAATATATTTATGCATTTTCTAAATTTAGACTAGGGGAGAGACATACTGTTTATAAGTACTTGAAAGGTGTAAACATTAAGAAGGTAACAAGAAGCTGAAGGGCTGCACAAGAAACTATATCTCAGAATATTTGATGGAACGGAATGAACATGAAATTATCAAGGAAATGAGATTTGGAAGAGGCCTGGTAGTCCAAGTCTGGCCTCCTGGAAAGTTGTGAAGGCAACTGTACCTGTGCTGTCCCCACCTCGTCCCTCTGACTGAATAAAGGAGAGGGGGTATCTATCTGGAGATTACTTCAGGGAAACAGATGAGTAAAGGGGATTTAAAAAAATTATGATGAATGATTATTTTCTGTTGCCTGGCCTTAGACCAGAAACTAAGAATGAACATAGTGAGGTCATCCAAGAATGTTTAGGGTATGGAGAAAACAAATGAAACATTAGCCAACTCATCCAGTCAGAGACACTGACAGACAAGTCTGTAGCAGCCTGTGGGGCAGAGAAAACAAATGAAACATTAGCCAACTCATCCAGTCAGAGACACTGACAGACAAGTCTGTAGCAGCCTGTGGGGCAGTGAAGGTGCTCCCATTAGGAAGTGAGGGACTTACTGATCTTGGAATAGAAAAGAGATGTATATATTCTTGTATTTTATTTTTTATTAGGAATGTTAATTGTTTTTAATCCCTCCTTATAATGTAAAATTCCCCTTTGAATACACCTACTTTCAATTAAATGGATAAATGATCAGGCTAAGAACAGAAGTTTCAACACAAAAATAATCCTTAAGTGAGCAGGCATCTACCAAGTAGGGTGATACCAGCCAAACAGATAGTTCTCAACTCAAAATTATGCTATTCCTAAGTAAAAATGTATCTTTGTTTGAGAAGACAAGACAGAACCTGAAACGCATATTGCTCAGTGAAAAAAGTCAGTCGGAAAAGGCTACATACTGTATGATTCCAAATTTATGTCATTCTGAAAAAGGCAAAACTATAAGGACAGTATAAAGATCAGGTTTGGAGGAAGGGAGGGAGGAAGGCATGGATAGATGAAGCACAGAGGGATGTTCAGGGCTATGAAATGATTCTTTGTGATACTGTCATGGTGGACACATGAAATGATGCATTTGTCAAAAGTCACAGAATATACAACACAAAGAGTGAACCCTAAAGCAAACAATGGACTTTATTAGTAATAGTATATCAGCATTGGCTCATCAGTTGTAACAAATGTAGCATACCAGTGTAAGACATTAATAATAATGACAACAATAGGGGAAAACCAAGGTGGAGAGAAGGAGTATGTGAGAATTCCTTGTACTTTCTTCTCAGTATTTCTGTAAACCTAAAACTTCTCTTAAGAAAGTAAAATCTAGGGGTGCCTGAGTGGCTCAGTGGGTTGGGCCTTTGCCTTTGGCTCAGGTCGTGATCTCAGCATCCTGGGATTGAGCCCCGCATCGGGCTCTGTGCTTGGCGGGGAGCCTGCTTCCCCCTCTCTCTCTGCCTGCCTCTCTGCCTACTTGAGATCTCTGTCTGTCAAATAAATAAATAAATAAATAAATAAAATCTTAAAAAAAAAAGAAAGATCTATTAATTAAATTTTTTTTCTTAAATCATCTGGGTGGCTGAAAAACCTCTGGTATTAGAAAATCTCAGTGATTACATTTATTTTATTTCATTAATAAGCATTAAGCCTGATAAATATTGAACTGATGCTAGGCTCTGAGGAACTGAGATTAAATAGAATCACTGCCTTCAGCAGTAACAACAACCATGTCTTTAGCTGACCACAATAATACCTAATATTTATTGACTGCTTCTTATAGTCTAGGCCCTGAATTCCCTATCTCATTTAATCCCATAACCCTACAGGGAACAAATAAACAAAGCAACATTTTATATTGGCTTGAAAAATAAGGAAATAAGTTTGGAAAATTTAAATAACTTGTCTAAGGTCACCCGCCTAGGAAATAATAGAGTCAAAACTGTATTGCAGTAATTGGACAACTGCCAGTCAGAAGTCTAGTGCATCCCCACAGGAACAGGGAGCCAGGTAACATTCTTTATTCTATTTGTAAGGCTATTTGAAGAGCTTTGTTCTTACTGAAAACTTCAAGTAAAGATATTAGAACAAATTCCATTATAAATAGGAATCAGATATGGTTCTGCCTCAAAAAGCTGAGTAACTTTTTTTACAGAAGAAATCTATCAGATTATATAATTGTATTTCTCTATATAAATTTGAAAATCCTTTATTGCAATTATTGTTGCTGTGAAGAGTACATTAGCACAAGTCAGAACTTTACAGCTATTGAGAATTAAACTATAAGGAAAACAAGTTGGAAAATGAGGTGAGGCTCAAATATGTGTCTATATTTAACTTTATGTGAATAGGAGCATTAAACTTCACTGCTGCTTGAGGCCATTAAAGTCTTTTTCATTATCCTGGGAACACTGTTGCTCAGATCACCTCTAAAATTCATGGAAAAGAGAACAGTGACTGCAGCAAATGAGACAGATCCTTTCTTTCCCACATATAGGTTCCGTATAACCATCCTTTCAAGGGTTTGTTGACTCATAATTGTGAGACCACTTCTAATTAACATAATCCTTCTCTTAAGTAGAACAATCTACTAGTCAGAACTAGTACTAGTAGTACTAGTAGAACAATCTAGTAGTCAATCTAAACACCATGTGTAAGCAGTGTACCAGGAGTTACGGGCTACAGAATGGGAAGTAATCTTGCAAAGAGCTAGAAAACAGAACACACACACGCACGAGAAAATAACTGTAGATTTCCTAATGAAAGCTAACATCACATTTCCCACAGGTGAGTGACAAGCCTTGGAGATGAAAAGAGCTTGTAGCAAGGTTCAAAAAAGTATTTCTGTAAACCTAAAACTTCTCTTAAGAAAGTAAAAAGAAAGTTGGTTCCTACAACCAGGAACAACATCTTTGAAATCCACAGCTCCTAAACATTGACTGCTCATCACTCTGTCCACCCTTACAGCCCTCACTGTATCTTGTCTCTTGAGTGATCGAATTTTTTTTGGTGAAAAACCCAGTATCACCCATTGCAATCAGTTTTGTCTAGGACACTTCTGCCTTTTCATACCCAAAGAAGGTCCTCCTTTGCAAGGTGGGCTCACAGATTTTGACTGAGTTAAATTACGGTAGAGATCATCTCCTTTTCCTCAGGAGGAGGTATGCAAATAGACCTGACCATTTATGGGTGGTGAGGGAGAGTTCTACAGCTCTTTCCCACATGACCCTTTCCAGGGCAGATAATCCTGAGAAGCATGGGAATAGATACACTCTCTCTCTCTTTTTTTTTTTTTTTTTTAGATTTTATTTATTTATTTGACAGACAGATCACAAGTAGGCAGAGAGGCAGGCAGAGAGAGAGGGGGAAGCAGGCTCCCCACGGAGCAGAGAGCCCGATGCGGGGCGATCCCAGGACCCTGAGATCATGACCTGAGCTGAAGGCAGAGGCTTTAACCCACTGAGCCACCCAGGTGCCACTAGATACCCTCTCTTGCAACCCTCATTTCAAGGGTAAAAAGTGTAATCCTTAAAGTTTCTCCCAGGAGTGGTACAAGATGACTCAGTAGTTCTAGTCGTGTACTTTAATATGGATGCCAAAGAAAGTAAAGCTGGACTCTGCATGAAATGCCTTGACTTATTTTATCTCCCAATTAGTCCCACAGTATACTTGCTTTGTGGTCAAATAAGTCTGGGAAATGCTGAAGACTTGAATATTTACAGTGCAGGAAAAATATTTTAAAGTACTAGAAATTTTTGCAGTAAAAAATGTGCTTAACTTTTCTTTACATCCCCCCCCCCTCTGTTTTTTTCCCTTTGTAACACCAGTAACATTCCTAGGAGAGCTCTTTGAGAAATCTTTCTTTAAAGTCAAGAAATGTTCATGAATATAAATACCTATGCAGGATACTTGGTTGATGGATTTCTTTCCTATGACCAACTATGGTAAGATGATTAGTTTCTGCAAATTGCCCTTCATGACAGAAAGTTCACACACATCTTCTCACTGCCCTCCATCCATTATCTGGAGCCTAAAACAGAAAATTCAATGTATTATGATGTAAATAGAAAGGTCAGTCTTGTCTATCAAGGCAAGGGCTTGTTAGAGAAGCAGAAACGTGCCCCTTTTCTGTAGCTCTGAGTCATCTCCCCAGAGTTAGTTACTTCCTAACTTTTGGAAAAAATAAAGGGACAGATAATAAAATCCTTACCATTTTCTGAGGAAAGGAGATGAGGCACCTAGTGATTTCTGGATGTTGAGAGAATTATTGACTGATGGGGAACTGAAAGGAAGCCTTACCCCTTCACTAAACAGAAGTGTGGCTGCCCACAGGTAGTGTCCCAGGCTCCTAGAGCAATCATAAGAGACCCTGCCATTGTCTTATACAGCTCTTGGCATCACTGGCATGTGATGTTCTTGCTACAGAGACCCAGTTGTAATGACCAGAAGACCATAGGTTGTTTATCTGCCTCCCGTTCCTCCAATCTCCTCTCTAACAATCTACTCTTCTTTATTCAGAAGTCTTTCCAAAATACATGGGTGTTTACCTCCCCTCCCTCTGAGATCCCATTAAAATGATAGTATAAACCCCAACTGATAAAGAGAATAGGATGAGGACCATAAGCAGATAAGAGGCTCTAACAAACTTCTGAAATAACAGAGAAGATGAAGTGGTATCTGAGGAAACAAGGCAGAGGATGCAGCTATAATGGGTCTACAAAAGGGTAGCTGAAGAAGGAAAACAGAGAAGATGGAGTATCTTAGGTAAGAGGTATGGAAGTCTTTGCAGAAGCCACACAAAGGAGCAGGCTGTTGAGGAAGAATCCCACCTGCAGAACTCAGGAGGGGCTCAGGACTTAGAAAGGCAGGAAGGAGAAAAGGGGTCAAAATAGGGAGCATACTTGAAAGTCTATATATGGAAGAGTTAATCCCTCTACCAATCTTTCTCATCCTTTGTGGAGAACATTGAACATTTAGATATCTACCTGTTAGGCAAAAAGCAAAGAAATAAACATTTGTAAAGTATGTTGTGATTGGCTGAATTACATCCCCCCAACATTCATATGTTGATATGTTGAAGTTCTTTTTTTTTTTTTAAGATTTTTTTTATTATTATTTATTTATTTGACAGAGAGAGATCACAAGTAGGCAGAGAGAGAGAGGAGGAAGCAGGCTCCCTGCTGAGCAGAGAGCCCGATGCGGGACTCGATCCCAGGACCCTGAGATCATGACCTGAGCCGAAGGCAGCGGCTTAACCCACTGAGCCACCCAGGCGCCCCATATGTTGAAGTTCTTACCACCACCCCCGGTACCTCAGAATGTGATTATATTCGGAGATAAGGCCTTTAAAGAGGTAATTAAAGTAAAATGAGGTTATATGGATGGGCCTTAATTCAGTATGACTGGTGTCCTTATAAGAAGATGAGATTAAGACATATACAGAGACGAAAGACCATGTGAAGTCACAGGGAGAAGATGGCCATCTGCAAGACAAGGCCTCAGAAGAAGTCAGCCCTGCTGACACCTTAATCTTGGACTTTTAGCCTCTGGAAATGTGAGAAAATAAATTTCTCTTTAAACCACCCCCCAGTCTATGGCACTTTGTGTTGGCAGTTTTAACAAACTAATACATAAATTTTCCACAACTGAAGTTGAATAGTGTCACAGTAAAGTTTTCTGTAATTTGACACTGATGGATATTACATCCCAGAGTACTGACTGTTTCACTGTCTTTCTAATCACCCTAAAGGGAAGGCTGCTTGATAACAAGGTCCTTGTTCTTCACAGATAGCTCCCAGACAGCTTTGTGTCACCTAATTCTTAAATATGAGAGAACCACCATTTATACAAAGGTTACCTTAAGAGATTTAAGGGAAGTCTCCAACATAAAATAGAGAAACCAAGGTAAATAATTTTTTTTAAATGACCATAGGTGGAATAGATGACTCAGAGAAAGAAGACTAATTTTCCTAGTTAATATTCCTAAAGAAATTTGACAAGAGATTATACTATAAAGCAAAAATAAGGGCTATGAAGAAAGGATGGAGAAAGAATAAAAGGCCTGGAAATTGAATATATGACTGTAAAATAAAACTAATTGAGGAGTTGGAGGATATTTAGGAGCCCTCCAGTAGAAAACAAAAGAAATAGCCCTAAAAAGGGAGAATATAATAAACAGAGAGGACCAACAGGGAAGGTACATCTTACAATAAAAGTCCCAGAAAGAAAGAACAGAAAATGGAAAAAAATATCGTAAAAATAATACAAGAAATTTTTAAACACTTGAAGAACAAGAATCCCCAAATTCAAATAGATAAATGAAAAAAGACCCAATATCATTGTGAAATTTCAGAATATCAGCAACAAAGATAAAATACAAAAATCTTCAAGTGTGAGTGAGAGGGAAAAGGGTCCTATATAGAAATGAGAATCAGAATAAATTGGATTTTTTTTATCAGCAGCATTGGATGATAAAACACAGGGAACCATACTTTCGAAGTCCTGCAGGAAGATTGTGTTCAACCTGGAATTATGTACCTTGCTAAAGTATCATTCAAAACAATTATATGAATAAAATAAAATAATTTTCAAAATGCAAGAAGTCAGAAAATCTACTTACCATACATCCTTTCTTAGAAAGCTAACTGTGGATGTGCTCCAGCAAAATACATTCAGAAATCAGGAAGAAATAAATCATGTGATTCTAGATAACGAATTCAATTGAGAATTCAATTCTGTGCACCAGATTTATAAAGTAACCAGTCTAAAGCAGCATGTCATAGTGCTCAAGGAGAGGGGTCTTAAATAAAAGGGGAGGCTTGATAATATTAATTGTCATGATAGAAAATCTTGGGGTGGGGGAAAGGAACAAAATTAAGACAGTAATTCTAGGAAAAACCAGACTGTTGAATATGAAAAAAGATGATTTGGTAAAACAGAAGAAAGGAGGTATAATCAGAATCTATGACTTTATTATGCAGCAAACAACTTTTACATAGTCAATGGTTAAAACCTGTATTGCTTTTTGACTTTTAGATCAGTCTATGGTCAAAATACTGAAGACTTAACAACAATTATAAAAAGATTAACACTGACAACCTAGAAGTAAAAGTACAGAGGAGAGAGCCTGGGAGATCAAGATGCAGGAGGCTGAAAAGCTGAAGTGATACTAATATTCTCATTATCATCTGGAAGTTAAGAGATATTATTTATATTTGAAAGATCAGAAAATGATTCTGTAGATGTAGTACCTAAAGGTACAAGGACAAGGTGTAGAAAAAAATTACAAAGCAGGTCATTAGTATGGTGATCTATAATGAGGAATGTATAGAAATTGTGGCACTTCTCCTTGCAGTCAATAAAATGGATGCCATTTAGATGTAGGAAAATATTTGAGATATTTTAAACAAAAAAAGCAGACTACAAAATTTTATAAAATGTTCATCTAGTTTTTTTTTTTTTTTTGATGGGTGGCTTATGGGTCATTTTCTATACTTCATTCAACACGTTTCCTGTAGTTCATCCATGTAGAAGGTGTGTTGGTTATCTACTATATTTTGACACTGTGCTAGGGGCTGTGAGTATTGAATATGGAAGTTTATAAAGACACTCAATTCTCTGTCACACAGCTTACAGAAAGGAAGACATAAATGTGAACTCTATTTCAGCAATATTGAAATAATGCTGAACTTGATGTTCTTTGAGGGGGTGTAAAAAAAGGGTTTTTTTCTAATTAAAAAAAAAATGTGAACTCTATGATGGAGGACATTCATAATGTTAGGAGAGCACTGAGCACAGATCCTAAGCCTAATTTAGGAATCTGGAAAAGATTCCTTCAACCAATAACTTTTATGTTTTAAATAAGAGAGATTTGTATTTTTATTTATTTATTTATTTGACAGAGAGAGAGAGATCATAAGTAGGCAGAGAGGCAGGCAGAGAAAGGGAGAGGGAAGCAGGCTCCCTGCTGAGCAGAGAGCACGATGTGGGACTCGATCCAGGACCCTGAGATCATGACCCGAGCCGAAGGCAGTGGCTTAACCCACTGAGCCACCCAGGCTCCCGAGAGATTTGTATTTTAGAACAAAATCTCCACCTTTAAAGCAGAGATTCAAAATTAGAAGCATATTATTATCTCAATTACATAAATGTATGTATCAGGAAAAATTCTCAAGGGACACAAAATATTAACTGAGATTATCTTTCAATTTTGGAATCTGAGGAATCTTATATTCTTTATACTTTCCTGATTTTTCCAAATTTCTACAAGGAGGCTAAGTGGCTTTGATAATAGAAATTATCATTAGTGGTAAAGCAGTTAGGTAGTTGTGCTGTTTGAGATCCTTTTCCTAGTCCTACCTATGGAAGCTGAAGGCAGTTACTAACATACCTGAAACACAGTTACCAAAACTTCTGTCACCCTAGGCTTTTTAAAACACTGTCATTGGAGATGGTAGATTCCTTTCAACAAATGTTTCAGTTAGCAAACTTGGAGACTGTCTTTGTTTGCCATGAATTTTGCTAATAGAAGCACATGTTGGGATGCTCCTCGAAAGTGCAAGGAGATATAGATGCCAAGGATAAGCCCAGCAGTTCTATTATATCTGATATTTCTCTATTAATTGGGCTACTGTGCCATGTCTTTTAAGATTTAACTATATCCTATAGTATGTTTTTATTGAAAAAATGTGGTTTAAAATGTAAAGTAATCACTATTTTTTTTAAAGATTTTATTTATTTATTTGAAAGAGAGAGCATGAGAGGGGAGAAGATCAGAGGGAGAAGCAGACTCCCCGCAGAGCAGGGAGCCCGATGTGGGACTCAATCCCAGAACTCTGGGATCATGACCTGAGCTAAAGGCAGTCGCTTAGCCACCTGAGCCATCCAGGTGCCCAGTAATCACTATTTTTATGCCCATGTCCCTTGGCTTGTGTTTTTAGGTTCTAAAAGCATTTAAATTGGTTCTCCAGTGACTAGTTACTCCTACATGTAGGATAAAATCTATCAGTGGTGATTTTTATGGACTTGGACATTCAGTTTACTGCACATATAAGTCCTCTGCATCATATTATTTCTCCAATCACACATTTATATAATTATTTTGAGAACCACAGAACTCTGTATTGCATCCAAAGATCCCTTTTCTCCAACATGAACTAAGGTGGAAGATCAAACTAATGCATTGTAAATTAGCAAAACATTTAAAAACCTCACATTATAATACAAGATTCAGCTGAAGGGTAAATTGCAATGTGTGCACCCAGAGATTTAAGATGAGGTACCGGGGCATCAGCATGCAGAGAAAATCTCTGTGGTCTCATGCCTTAGGAGATTTCTTAATATAAGAAAGTATAGGATTGGTGTGTGAATGTTTCACTTTATCTAACTTTATCTTCTCATGTCTATTTGTTTGTGTGTCTCCTAGAAAAGGGGGAGGTTCAAAAGGTATTGTTATATTACAGAAATAGTACAGGCTGCTAGTCAGAAGAACTGGATTCTAATTCTGACTTTATCATTAACTAGGTAAGTCACTTAACCTCTCTGGTTTTCATTTAAACGGAATGATCTCTTCAAGTCAGTGACTCAATGAGATCTTACTTTTGGATTAATCACTGAGTAAGGGCTGTTCTGCCCAGTTCCTCCTCTGGGATCCAGGCCTTTTGTCCTCACCCTATTCAGAGCCACTCTGTCCCCCACCAACTACCTACTCCAGGAAAATCTGACAGCAAGAATTCAACAGTGATGAGGGAGCTATACTAGAACAACATCCTTCATATGGACCAAAGGAGAGAAATCTGAAGGGGAATGGGGTTAGTCAGAGTCCAAAATGTGTGTCTTCTCTGGAGGAACCTCTCAGGCCTTCCCAGCTAAACTCATGGTCTTATCCCTTTCCTAGTTCTTTTTCTGTATCCATTTACCTGAACTTCCAAATCTACTTCTACCTCCAGATTGACCTCTAAGCTGATTCTGCCACTGGGGACAGTGAAGGGGTCATAAAGGAAATTAAACAAAAAGTTAAGTTCCACTCAAAGGGAAAAAAAAAGCTCACAGTAACAAAAACCAAGGTTCTGTATGCCCCCATCAACATAAAATACTGCTTTCCTATAGAAGCTCAACCATTTTCTATAATTCTCATTTTCTATTAACAACCTACGTATTTCCCAGAAGATACATGTCTTTGTTCTCTTATGTGCATTTCATATAAAAGTACATTCCATAGCACAATGATCCAACTATAGGCTGAATTCTCTGGAAACTGCCAGCATTTCTCTTTCTACCTTCCTTTTGTTTCTAAGAGCAGTTGTGGATTAGTATAGACCCAAAATGGGAGTTGAAATATGTATTGCATCATTTGTCATGTAGCTACAAAGGAAGCAGCAGAGCTAACCAGAAATGAGCAACAGGAGATTTCTGGTAAATAACTCATGGTTATCTAGGAGCTGAATTAAATCACAGACACTGGAATTTGGAATTTCATTTTGAACTGCAAAATTAGAGGTAACAGCCTCCTAGTTATATGATAGTGTCAATTTAATTTGAAATTTGAGTATGGTTTTATAAGTTTAGCATTCCATTCTGTGGTAACATTCCATTCTATGGTAGCAGAGAGCATTTATGTATTTATCAGGTTTCCATGCATTTAAATTTGGAAAAAGAGATGATTAAAAAAAACCCAACAACAATCTGGGTGTCCCTGTTGGATGCTATAATGGATGTTAATAGCATTTAGAAATAAAATGAATGAGATTACCTTTTTATGGGCTCAATATTCATCAATGAAAAGTGCAGCTGATGAATTCAGCCCTATTTTCAGGCAGTTTGAGCCTTTCCCAATATAAAACCAGAAGTTAGAATGAATGCTTCTTTCATTGGGTTTGCATCAGGTAGACCAAATGAAGATTGTATAACTCATGCACCTCTCACAAATGCTTTCTCTCTCTAATTTGAGAATAAGAAAATCCACTATTAATTTTGGATTCTGACAGGAGAGACAAAGGGGGAGCAATGAAGTTCTGGGAGAATTTAAAATCTCACTGCATCCCCAACTGACCCTAGTTTGGGCCACTTCATTATGGAAAGCAGCTCCTGCCAGTCATTTTTTAAAAACTTGAGCCTCATTTCAAGAGACTTATTGGTCTTCCTTCTGCAGACTCATAATTCCTTTATTTGCTCTTGGGAAGAAAAATCAGGTAGAGGCTTAAAAGCTAGATATCCCCACAATCCTATCTCCTTGTTCATCATTCTTAACCAGGCAGAAAGTTGATGCAACACCTGTCTCTTGCAAAGGATTATTTTCAGGTACTGAGGTGTTGCCAGAGACAACTGGTCAGAGAAGTTAGGAGGGAGAGGAAAGAGGAGGATCCAGATCCAACCCTTAGAACTGGTTGCTACTTTCCCCATAGGACTGTGCATTGATAGACCTCCTGTCCCTCACACTTTCTTTTTCCCTCCCCTCTCATTGGATGTCTTTCTGACCCCGAATTTGACCTTTCATAGTAAGAGATCAGTATGTTTTCACACTTGGGGAATCTCATTCAAGAATTTTTGTCAATGGACAAGTGATAAGAAGCCCTTCCATTTTAGGGCTCATTGACGTCACCAAGGAGGCGATAAATATCTGTTGATATAATTGGATGTGAGATTCAGTGTTGAGATAGCAAAACTCTGCCCCTCGTTCTCTGGCAGGGCCCTATGATTTATGCAGGAGCAGAGGCAGCACGCAATCGAGCTGTCAAGAGAGCGTCAGCTTATTAGGCAAATGCTGCGTGGTTTCTGAAGAGGGTCGACGCTATAAAATCCCACTCCAGGCTCTGGTGTGGAGAAACTCAGAGCCCAAGTCCGTTGAGAGACTGAAGAGAAAGATAAGAGGGGAAGAAAGAGTGAGGACAGAAAGGCGAAGGGAAGCAAACCCCTGAAAAAGCCCCGAAGACATCCCTCTGCAGAGAGGCGGCAGCGCCCCACTCACCTGCAGAAGCACCTCAGAAGGTAGGGAGCGCTTAGACGGAAACGCGCCTCCAACTTTGCATTGCCTGAACTGCCATGGTGTGCGCGGCAGAGCCGGGTGTCCCTTTGAGAGCATGTGTGTGAGTGTGAGTGCGCGCGCCTGTGTGTGTGCGTGTGTGTGTGTTTGCTGACTGTGCTTCAAGATTCCGGTAGTAGCCGGGATGTGTCAAAAGCAAACTTAGACGGCTGCTACCAGTTACTCCTCGCTGGCCTTGTAGACGAGTCCCCGCCATCGATCTCGACCCCCGAGAGAAGGACGCAAGGGCTGGGATGGAGAAAAAGGAGGAGGAGGCAGCAGCTCTCAATTTGGAGGACAACGCTGAAACATCCAGAAAGGGCGGGGGGTGGGGGTGAGATCTAAAATTTGTAGATCTTCTCTAGAGTTCGGGGAATCAGTTTTGGGGATCGTTAGGGGGCTCAGAGACCCTTCGAGGGTCTCGGAAGAAGGTTCACTCCAGCCTGACGAGGGGCCGAGCTTTGGTTCTGAGCCCTGTTAGGCATCCCCTTTCCTGACCCCCGCTCCAGCTCATTCCAACTCTAGTAGTTGGAGAGCTTCAGCACCACGGACAGTGCCTGCCCGACCCCCTCAGAGGCACGTTTGTGTGTATCCGTTGGGAAGACCCTAAGCGCACCTCCCATTTGAGCTAAACTCTGACCAACTCTTTCTTTCCCTCTTCCCTTCTCTCATTCCGCTCTCCGCCCACCTCTGTACCGCAGCAAGCGCCCCTACCATGCGGCTGCCGCTGCTCTTGTCCGCGGGCGTTCTGCTGGTGGCTCTCCTGCCCTGCCCGCCATGCAGGGCCCTCCTCAGCCGGGGGCCCATCCCGGGCGCCCGGCAGGCCCCGCAGCACCCCCAGCCCCTGGATTTCTTCCAGCTGCCGCCGCAGCCCCAGCAACCCCAACAGCCGCAGGCTCGGCCCGTCCTGCTCCGCATGGGGGAGGAATATTTCCTCCGCCTGGGTAACCTCAACAAGAGCCCCGCTGCTCCCCTCTTGCCCGCCTCTTCACCTGTCGCTGGCGGCAGCGGCAGCCGCCTTTCGCCGGACGAGGCGGCCGCCAACTTTTTCCGCGCGTTGCTGCAGCAGCTGCCGCTGCCCCGGCGCCCGCTCGACAGCCCCGCAGGTCCCGCCGAGCGCAGAGCGGAGAACGCCCTCGGCAGCCGCCAGGAGACACCGGAGAGAGAGAGGCGATCCGAGGAACCTCCCATCTCGCTGGATCTCACCTTCCACCTCTTACGAGAAGTCTTGGAAATGGCCAGGGCTGAGCAGTTAGCGCAGCAAGCTCACAGCAACAGGAAACTGATGGAGATTATTGGGAAATAAAACGGTGCGTTTGGCCAAAAAGATGCAGTATTTAGCACACAAAAAAATGAAAAAAAATTAAAATAATACAGTATTCTGTATCATAGCGTTGCTCTAATACCATTTGTTTATTTTTTTATAGCTTGAAGCCTAGCGATATACAGCGAGAGAGCCTATACTCCTTAATTAGCATGCACAAAGTGTATTCACGTGCAGTAACAGCAACAAAATGTTATTTGTATTGTCTACTCTGAGTTTCCATTTCCAGGTGTCTTTAATGGTGTTTAGAAAGTATAGACCCAGAGGGAAATGTTTTGAAGCAGGCAGAAGTCACCCAATTTATTTTGTTGTGGTCTGAGCCAAAGAGAATGTCATTTTCTTGGGTGGGTGAAACAAAATCTGTAAGCTCTTTGAATCAACCTTTCCTTGTAAACGTTTCGGTAATAAAACATCTTTCCAATCCTTGGTCAATTTGGTTGTGTAAGAGAATGTTGAATATTTATATTTTTAATAAAAGCTGCAAAGGTAATGGTGACTTTATTTTTCCTTTTCCGTGTTCGTAGGAGTAAAGCTCTGAGCTTCACCCTGACTTCAGCACAAGAGAAAACAAAACTCCTTGCATTAATTTCCTACTAAAAATACAAACATACACCAGTGGCTTACACAGATACTGCAGTTGCCTCTCTGTACCTCAGATTACACCTCTGAGTTTAAGTTAAAATAATTTGGGAAATTTCTTCCAGCTTTAAGACTTGATAATTCTATGAATAGGAGATCAATTCATAATGGAAATAATAATTAACCCTGATTAACTACAAAATGTTAAATAATTGTAGAGGGCAGGGAAAGAGGAAAGGCAAAGAGGAGAAAGGTTTGCAGGGCATTCCTCCAAACTATAGGGCCAACACTGCTTGTTTTTTGTTTTTGGTATGAGAAAGACTCACTTTATCAAGCTACTACTTTGGTCACAAAGATATACTTTTTCTATGCTATTTTCGGTGCCTAATTTTAATAGGAGAAACTTGATAGCTTCTCTACTTAAAGTAACAAATTTAATTGCTACAAAATGGCACTTGGGAAAATATTTCATATAAAAATATTTTGACTTTAATAACTTCACAAATGCTCTTCTCATTTATGTCTATACCAATCCTCATCACTGTAATTCTTAAGAATATAAACTGTGCATTTTGAAAATGGAACAGGCACATCCACTTAGTTTTACAGTATATTTATCTTTGGTAGTTGAGTTATAACTTAAAACAAATTCAGTTGAATGTTTAATACTCCAAAATTAATTTGGATGTATGAAGATGCTTCTTCCCTTGGGACCCTTTGAATACACTTGACTAACATATTAATAAGATCACATGAAACACTGAATAAGTCATTATAACACTAAGTTGTTAAAAACAGCATTTATTTAAGAGTTCATACAGAATAAAGTAATACTTTTGAAAGAGGCATTATGATGGGACAAATAAAGCATGATTTAAATATATATGTATTTTAAATGTGTATTGTGTGTGTACATATATTTAAATACACACAGTTATTCTATGGTTCACCAGGTTTGTGCCTCAGTAGATACATAAGAAAATAGACAATTCCTGTTGGAAATTCTTTTTCAATTCAAGTGCTTGATATCTGCACATCTAACTAAGATTAGAAAAATTCACCAGAAATGTCCTAGGCCTTCAGCCTTCTGGACTAAGAAAGTGTCACCAGAGCTAAGAAACATTTCTGGATATAGCTCAGTGACATCTGTTATGGAAAAGAGGAAACCTTTCTAAAATGTTTCATATCTTTGGTCAATGATTTACCTTTTGTCCATATATTGATAAATCAGTCACTTCTGAATTAACACTGAATTTCACTGACCAACTGCAATGTTGAAGAAGAGAGAGCTACTATGATATTATAACAAAAGCCAGTGCCTATTAGAGACAAGAGTGTAGTGCACACTTTTTTAACACTTGCCAGTCGTTACAGACACACACACGTATCACATCTACATACTCTTCATAATGTTTCCCACACAATAAAAGATTTGCATAAGGTCAAGTTCCTTTTTTTCAATACTTTCAGCAACTATTTTCTCAAAATTGTTTTCCCTCTGGAAAGTCATCTGGAATTAAAGGGTTTTGTTTTTGTTTTTTTTTTGCAGAAATCCTGTTCAGAGGTCCCTTTCATCACCTGCATCATATTAATTTCACCTAGGTTCCCTGCTGCTGGTGTGTATCTCAGCCAGGCAGACAGAGGGCAGCAGTTGGAATGAACATCATTCATTCAGGGAGTTCAACCAGGAAAAGGAGAAGACATGACGGGCTGGCTCAGAATCAGCTCCGTTCCCACTCCCTGAAGCTGCGGCCTGTACCTGAAGGGGAGGGTCCTCAAATCCAATCTGCAACAGAAGAAAATCTGGATCAGAGGAAGAAGAGCCTAGTCCTTTTGGGTTGGTTCAGTCACTTTTCTACTCAGGAGAAAGGATAATAATAATTATTATTATATAGAACATAATTATTATTAGAGATGGAAAGCAAGCTCAGGCTGTCTTGGCTATGGCCAAGAGCCATGAAAATAATTCACACTCATGATCCCAAAAGGGGCAGCAGTAATGCATGCAGTAGAGGGAAGTTCTTGGGAAAGGGTCCAGGCTATTTTTTTAAGTTCACATATATATGATTTACTAAGCTGAAAGTGGCATTGAACTAATAGGAACTTGTGCTTAGAAAAGTCTGCAGTGTACAACATAATGACTATAGTTAACACTGCTATCTGACATATTTGAAAGTTGTTAAGTAGATCCTAAGAGTTTTTATCACAAGTGGAAAACACCATGAGAAAAAAACACATTTTTTTTCTTTTTGGCATCCAAATGAGTTGGTGGATGTTAACTAAACTTATTGTGGTCATCATTTCATAATATATGTTAAGTCAAAGCACTTACACTTTAAACTTATACAGTGCTGTATATTATATATTTATATGTAAATAGTATATTTTTTGCAAAGCTGCAAGCTTAGTTTTGAGCAAATTGTGAATGAAAGGACTTTTTTTCCTCTAGGCAATAACATCTAATGACATCAAAATTTCTAAAGAGATATCTATCTTTTATATAGATAGCTCTATAAAAGGCATCTATCCTTTATAGATACCAGACAGATACCATTGTGATTTTGAAGGAATTGACCAATCTAATCTCATAAATGAAATTAATTTTTGTTGTTTTGAGTTTAAAAAATAATGATGAAATGGGGGACAATCATAAAGAAGTCTTGCTGAAATGCAATTTGATGTGTACACTCAGACTCCTTACATTTAAAGGTACTTTGGCAAACACAGCTCTTCGTAGAGCTATGGAAGATGGCCTAACACATTCTGATGACTTGACTGGTAAAATTATCCTACTGGATTAGAATGGCACTGATTTCAAAGCAATGAGGTAGGCACATGCATTCAATGCAGAAGCCCAGGGTGATTTTGTGAAGCTGCTGCATGAATGGACGATAGAAAGCTGACATGACAAAGCAGAATTTTGGTAAGTACGCTGTGTTGTTGCCACTTAAAATAGTTTAGAGTGAAAATGAGTGCTTTTCCTGCACCTTCCCAGATTTTACTGTAAATATATGTTTTAGGGTAATGTTTCAAGTTCAGTAAAATTGTCCCAAGTCTTTATGGTTCAGGGATTATCCTTCTACCTGCCATGTTGTTCCTTAATAGAAAGTTTAGAAAGGCCATGAAAGCATACTCAGTCACAGTAGAATAAAACCAAAGCAAGTAGTTTTCCATGAAGGAATATTTGAGACATCAAGTGAAATTGGGAATTGGGCTTTTTTTTTTTTTTTTAAGTTTGCTATTATGCTATTAGATTCTATTTGGTAATGGGTTAGATACCTCTGTGTCCTTGAAGTTGATGTGGAAAAAACAATATCCTGACAGAATCCTGTGCCTTTTTATGGACATCAAACTATTCTCTTCCCCACTGTAGTCACCTTACTCTAACTAATCCTAAAAACAAAATAAAATAAAATAAAAAAAACTAAACCAAAATAAAACAAACAAAATAAAAAACAACCAAATAAACCCCCAATCCAAGTGATCTGGGCATATCAGTGAGCTGTAGAAGACCTTTCTCTAACCACAATTTTATAGAAGTGAATACTGAATTCTGCCTAAACAGACAGACCATGAATGTGCATTTTGTAGCCTCTTTTCCTTGAAAGCAGACCCTAATCTAGAGGAATCTTCCATGACAGCTGTTCTGAACTATCTAAAGGGCAAAACTATTTTCTGTAGAGGGATATAATCTTTGCAAAACTGTTGGTGGCTAACAAAACATTTGATACTGCTTTTGGGATTTGTATATATTTTTGTATTTTTCTGTACTTGAGATGAAAATCTGTCTTCCATTGAAAAAGTTCTAGCTGTTAGTTAGTACCTGACAGCCTTCAAAACTTGGTATCAAGTAGTTTAGGTTGCTCCTTTAACATTCCTTGTGTTTTCATGCAGCTATTAGATTTCCTTCTAAATGATATGGACAGATGCTGTCTTTCAGAGAAGAAAAGCCAGTGTCAGAGTGGGTGCCAAGAACAGAGATTTATCCCGAGTATTTTCAGGTGGTTATACCATCTTCTTGGTCTTGCTTATGTAAACTTGGGGACCCACCAACCATCTCAGCAAAGATGTTTTATGCCAAGACGTTGAGCCTGGCATAGAATCCCAGACTAACCACTGACTAGCTGTATGACTTGGATAAGTCAGTTAACCTCTGACTTAAAAAACTAAGGTTTTTCTTTTTGTAAAATAGAGATGAGACCCTATCTCACAAGGCTGTTGTAAGTACTGAATAAATAAAATAATATACCTAAAGCACTTTGCACATGCCTCACTTACATTAAGTGTTTTTAAAATGTGCATTTCCTCCTTCCCTCTTCACCCCTTCCTTCTCCTCCTTCCTTCTTTCCTTTTTTATGTTAGTGAAGAGACTCCCCTACCATGCAGAATCACCTGGGGACTGCTTATGAGGAACTATATACATACAATAGCAGTGACCCCCAGTGAGGAAAAATGATTATATTTGCAATCATCTTGTCAGAATTGGTTATTATAGGATTTAATTCCTGTGGCATACTGTAATCATGATTATCCATGATCTATCCAGTGTATCTCCAAGTAGCCCAACTTTATATATGACTCTTAAATGAGTTAAAGATTTAGAAACCTCTTTTCTATGAGTACAGCCCATTAAATCATAAGCAGACCTTTTTACTATAGCTGTCCTCAAATAGAATTGTATATATGTATTCCTTTAGGTAGTTTTCCAAATGCTGGCTCTTCTCTATCACAGGAAATGCTATTTCTTGGGAATACAGGTGTTCCTTGGAGCTGAACAAAGGACAGAACATGACAAACACTGAACTTCCCTACCTGCTTTTGTGTTTGTCCTGCATTTCAGTCTACTTTGAAATGTATAAAATGATGAAGAAAGGATTATTAGTCCCTTATTACACGAAAGTTTACACATTTTTCTCCAGTAACCAAACTTAGAACCATCACCTAACACACTGCTGTATCACCATTGGGCTTCAGATAATTTGAGAAATGAATTTTAGGTGTAAAATAAAAGCAGGAAATAGACTAGGGAGGCAGCATTTTCCCTGTTTCAGCTGTGAGATACAATTCAGTCAAGATCCACAAAAGACTGTAGAGGGGAGTGACATACATTTGCTTAGGAGGAAGGCTATCTTCTTAGGTGAACTTGACCGGGAATGCCAGGTATTCATGAATCAGATCCACGCAGAAATAAAATATTTTCCTTGGATTTTTTTTTCCTGTTACTATCAAGTGTTTTTTTGAGAAGAAAAAAATTAATGTCAGATTATGGTACAAGAGTCTTACTCCATAGAAGAGTAGGGTAATGAGAGGTTCTTCCACCCAAAGTCATGATGTGCTGGCATCATCCTTGTCAAGTTAGGTCATCTAGAATCATTGCTTATTGATGGGGATCAAGGAGCATGCATTCTTCTAGAGGCCTGTGGACATCTGTCTTTGTGCACAGGACAGTTCCAGGTAATGGACAGTGTTTACTTGATCTGAACTGTGTGCCCTGAGTAGTATCTTGATACAAACTTGAATTAGTTGCAAACTAGAAAATCAGGTGCAAGGATGTGGAGAAAGAGAAGCCCTTGTGCACTGTTGGTAGGAATGTCAGATGGTGCAGCTGGTATGGAAAACAATGGGGCAGTGCCTCAAAAAATTAAACATAGAATTACCACATGAGCCACCAAGTCCACCTTTGGGCATATACCCAAAAGAGTTGAAAGCAGAGACTCATACAGATATATGCACACCTATGTTCATAGGAGCACTATTCACAACAGCCAAGAGTGGAGGCAACCCAAGTGTTCATCAATAGATGGTTGAATAACTAAAATGTAGCATATACATATAATGGGATATTATTCAGCTTCATAGAGGAAGAAAATTCTGACACAGGCTACAACATGGATGAACCTTGAGGACATTATGCTAAATGAAGTAAACTAGCCACAAAATGACAAATATTCTGGGATTCCATTTATAGAATACAAGAAGTATCTAGAGTAGTCAAACTCATGGAAACAGAAAGTAGGATGGAAGTTGCCAGAGACTCGTGGAAGGGGGAGAATGGGGAGTTGTTTTTTAATGGATACAGAGTTTCAGTTTTGCCAGATTAAAAATTCTGGAGATTGGTTGCACAACAATGCGAATATACTAAAACTACTGAACTGTATGCTCAGAAATGGTTAAGATGTAATTTTTATGTTATGTGGGTTTTACCACAATTAGAAATTAAGAAAAAAAATAGGAGACTTCACATTAAAATCTGGATTTGCAGGTTCTCTTGACAAAGCAGAAATACAGCAATCCAGCACCTGCATGGAGAACACCCACTCTCTGTCCCCTTGGATTGGGTATGTTCTCTCTCTCCCTCCTGATTTCCATCGTGCTCACTATTCCCTTTTGCCTCCTTTGCTGCAAGGCTGGTTTCAGTGGCCCTTTTTGTTTGTGCTTATATAGTTGCTATGCTCAGATTAAAGAGTAAGGCAAATTAAATCTTGTATTTATACTCTTATTAACATTTTTCTTTTACCTGGCTTGCTTTTGCATTAATGTTACCTTTTTGGTCTCTAAAGACACACAAACCTGTTGCTCTTAACCGAAGGCTAGTTGTTAGTAGGAAAGCATCAAAGAAAAGAGCATGAAATGCTCAATGGAGTCTTTGGCTTGATTTTTTTTTTGAAGATTTTATTTATTTATTTGACAGCACAAGTAGGCAGAGCCATAGGCAGCTGAAGAAACAGAAGCAGGCTCCCTACTGAGCAGAGAGCCCCATGTGGGGCTTGATCCCAGGATCATGGCCTGAGCCCTAACCCACTGAGCCACCCAAGTGCCCCTCTTTGCTTTGATTTTCATGCTAAATGTGATTTTTTTCTTTTTTTAAGCCAGCATGCTTCTTATAGCAAGATTCTTGACAAAGCATGAAACTGCCTTCAGTGCTCAACTGAAG
>RCUC01074475.1:0-21095 GCA_003697995.1 Taxidea taxus jeffersonii
GGTTCCTTTTTGTTCCCTGCAGCCGACCACAAACTCACATCTTGGCCCCCTGCACCTGATGCCCTCCCAGCTCACTGAAGGGCTGGTGGTCCACCTTCCTCCTCACTCCTCCACACCTCGATCAGCATCATGGCTCATCGGCCTTCGGGAGAGCACAGGGTTGGGAGTTAGAAGAATTCACTTTACTCCCCACGGGATCCAAGTGGATGGGGTGGTGGGCATGAAGGCTTATGGGGGAGATAGTTTTCACGTGGCTCCTTTCCTTCGGTTGCCCCCACCCTGGCCAGCAGCTGAGGAGAAGGATGCCTACCTGCTGCCCTCCCCATCTTTGCCTTAAAATCAGACTCTGATGGGCGTAAAGGTCTTTGGAAAGTGTACAGCTGATCTCTCTACTGGACGCGTGGATAGCGGCTAAAGTCCTGCTCTTCATTCCTCCTGGGGAGGGGAGCATTGTCCCCCATCCCATGGGAAGCAGCTCAGGTTGGTAGAATATCTTCTCCAGTGTTGAGCAGGATCCTTCCTGGAAGGGCTTTCCAGAGAAAAAGATCCAGTAAGATGTGTGTGTGTGTATGTGTGTGTGTGTATGTGTGTGTGTGTTTCCATTTATATGTGTATATTTATATATTTCCATATGTGTGTGTATATATATACTTTTTCACATATATATGGAAAAAGATTTTTATTAAAAGAATTGGCTCATGTACTTATGGAGGCTGACAAGTCCTAAGACCTGAAGAGTGAGTGGGCAAGCTGGAGAGCTGACAGTGTGGTCCCAGTCTGAATGCTGGCAGGCTCAAGACCCAAGAAATGTTGATGTTTTGGGTTGAATCCAAAGGCAGGAAAAAGCCAATGTTCCATTTCAAATGTAGTCGAACAGGAGAAACTCTCTCTTACTCATGGGAGGGTCAGCACTTTTGTTCTAGATGGGGCCTTCACCTGATTGGGTGTGGCCCACCCACACTGGAAAAGGCAGTCTGTTTTATTCAGTCTACCAATTCAGGTGTTAATCCCATCCAGAAACACCCTCACAGAAACCCACAGATTCATGTTTGACCAAACATCTTGGCATCCAGTGGCCCAGTCAGGTTGTTATGTAAAAGTAATCACCTTACTTCCTTTCTACCATTCCCCAATTAGTCTGATTTTACATTTCTGGAATGCCAGGCTACTCTGGCCAGAGAGGGCACGCTGGGGTTCTATCTTAGAGAAAGGGACTGGCTGTCACGATAAGGAAGCCTGTTTCCCTGCCGCTCTCTCGATGTCTGGGTGAAGCCCAAGAAGTAATGGCTGGGCCAGTAGGAGCCATATCCTGGGACTGATCTTTGGAGGAAAAGAAGTAAGAAAGCACATTTCTGTCTCTGCTTCCCACCCCTCCCAGTGGCTTCAGAAGGAGGAAAAAGGAGCTGCTACTTAAATGCCAGAGGCTCGAGCTGCATCACGTCCTTGAAGTTGCACAAAAACTCAGCATGGGCAAATCTCAGCTCTGCTGTCACCACAAGGAAACAGGCATTGAGTGTACATTGGCAGCTCGAAGTCTTCAAGCGGCCGACTTCAGGAACCGGGATTGGAATCCGGCTTAGATGTACTTTGAAACCTCCTCTTCCGGCTACGTTTCGGAAGTGGCATGCTGGTGCAGGCTCTGGAAACTGTCTTGCCTTGGGGTTAAGGGGCAATGGTCAGGTTTAAGAGAATTCTGACAACAGCAAAGTCTTTCTGCCCAGGTGCTCAGGCAGCAAAGCTGTCCACCAGCAAAGGGAGTCACTGCGTGATGCTGGGCCACCTGCAGTAGACAGGAAATGAGGAGCCTGGAGGAAAGGACCACAACGGGTCATGTTCTCCAGCTCTGGGGTCCTTGGGATGAAAGCCTTTTGGCTGAGAAGGCAGCCTGGAGTCTCCTTTATTTTGGGGGCACTGAGGAAAGGGACAGTATGGGGAACAAGTGGCCAGCTGCCGCAGAGCACCTTGCGGTCTGCAGTCCCTCGCCGTGGTCTGTGAGAAGGGGCCTTGCTGGGGGAGGAGGTGGGGACAGGAGCCTTACCAAAGGGCATGGCACAAGTGGAGGCTGCTTTCCCGTTTGTCTGGGACCCTGCCAGCCCACGTTAGGCAGTGACTCAGAAGAGGAAAGCAAACAAGGGGATTTTCAGATGGTCTTTGCGTGCTTTCTCCCTTGTTTTCCCTTGGAGGGTCCACTAAATCTTGGCCTGGAGGAGCCAGGCTAGAGAAGGTGGAGGGGGGAGGGCTTCTGTGAGATGAGAAGCCTGAAGCCACGCTAAGCTGAGCTGGGAGCTGTTGATAGGCACCCTGCTTGCGGCTGTTCTGCTTCTCCGGAGGGCCTGGGGCTGACCTTTCTAGATCCCCTGGCTTCTCTTCCACTGGACTGTTTAACAAGAACTGTCATTAATGTGGAGAACTGGGGGCTGGAGTGGGGGGCTGAAGTTAATCACTGGGATATTCTGCAGACACAGGCCCGGAAGGGACCTGTCTTTCCAGGACACCCCGCCTTGCCTGTGTGCAGCTCCTGCCTAGGAAGTCTGGCTTCTAGTAGCTTCCATTCATAATGCAAGTCTCATGAGCCCTGGAGTTGGCTCCTGTTTTTCCTGTGGCACTTCCAATCCTGGGCTTGTCCTCTGACCCCACAAGGGCACTGTGCTTGGAATACCATTGCTTTCTGTGGGAGGGACCCATGCTCTGAAATGACAGCCTACAGTCGCTGTTTCATCCTCTTGGCTGGACTGTAAGCGGTCTTCAGCAGGGACCGGATCGTCCCTAACTTTTATATCCCACATATTCACTACTAGAGGGCTGAGCATATGCTGAGCGTTTAATCACTGCATGGTGGAAAGGAGGAAGGAAGGGAGAGAGGGAGGGAGGGAGGGACATATGGAGGGAGGGAAGCGGAGAGGAGGGGAGAGGGAGGGAAAAGGGAAGATTTGTCTCGGTCTTCTTTTGCTCACACATCAGTGAATCTGCGCTTGGAGAGGGTTCCCTATTTTACAATCATGGTTCATGTCTGGGAGGTGCCCCAGTGTGGAGAACAGCTCCGGGCTCAGGCCTCAACCCCTGGGTTCTGGTTCCAGCTTGTATTCCTAGCCAGGCCACCCTGGGCAAGCTACTTCTCGCAGTCCCAGTTTCCTAGCTACAGGAAAAGGAGAACAATAAGCACTAGCCTCATATAGGCTTGTTGGGAAGATCAAATCAGATCAGGGCACCTCATCCCCCAAGTAAACTGGGTTTCCTTGGGCAGGAGGGGCAATGCTCAGATTTACAACATGGGAAACTGCGATTTTAATAATAACGATTTTTGTTCCTATCTGATTAGTTTCTAGCATGTGCTGGCCAATGAAAATTTCTTTCTATACATGGCCTCAGTATTTAGCTAACGGGGTGGGCAGTGTACTAGAGGTTCAGAAAGCTTAACTGACTTGACTTGAAAAAGTAGGATTTGAACCCAGATCCCTAATCGCCTCAGAGCCCCAGTGCTCTCTATTGCATCAAACCATTTCCTATTGAAAGCAGATTAGGGTCACTATGGGGGACGTGATGGAGGTTGATGTTGGAAAGACTCAGAATCTTGGGATTGTATCACTTTCCCAGCTAATAGGGCATAGCAAATACTCAGGCTCATTCTTTTCCTGGTTAGTTTTTCTACATCTTTTCCTCGCCCTGAGTGTGTCCTTTGCAGTCAGAGTGGGGTCTGTCAGCCAGGGGCAACTTGTTTTCCTGCATTTAAGATGTGGGTTTCCAGGAGCACTCTGTGTGTGTGTGTGTGTGTGTGTGTGTGTGTGTGTGTGTGTGTAATTTGGAAACCAGGCAGAACCAGGCAAGGAAGATGTGGCCTGAGGCAGTAACCCAGTAACCAACTGATCATTTGGCAAACTTTATTGAGCCCTGACACGTGCCAGGAGCCGTGCTAAACCCTGAGGGGCTGAGGAAAGCAGGCAAGTGCTCTGATCTCCAGGAGATTACAGATTGGTGAGGAAGACAGGATTCAGGGCAGATGGAGGCTCCTTCTTCTTCCAGCTGGGCAGGGAGGGGTGGGGCTAGGAGGATGGTGGGAGGGAGGGGGGTGTTGGGGAGAGAGGCTCTACTCAAAGGACAATGAGGGAGGGAGCATCCCCCCAGGTCCCCCTGGAATTCTCTATCCCACCGGCGTTCTCAGGCCTGGTTCTCAGTTTAAGTCCAATAACTTTGGTCTCCGGGTTGCCTCCCGCCTGCCACGTTCCAACTCAACCATTCTTTGAAATTTGGAGCTGTAGCTAAACTGCCTTTGCCCTCTAACAGGATTTTCACAGTCTCCGAGGCCTTGGCTAGCAGGGCTCCTCACCTGCTGTTGTAATCGGCCCCACTAAGCCCGCAGCTCCAGGCAGAAAGCTTAACTCACCTTGCCCATTCGAGCTCACTCTTCCTGGCATTAGAGCCTCGTATCAGGAAGGGGAGCTAATCCACGCCCCCACTCCGCACACAGAGATGTTTCAAAGGAAACACGATGGCAGAGGGAGCGCAGCCTCTCTGGGAGGGGCAGTGAGAGCCCTGTGCCCTGCCTGACAGGCAGGAAGGAGGATGTCCTGGGGTCTCTGCATGTTCTCAGGGGGCCAGTGAGAGAGCCAAAGCAGCTGCTTTTCTGGGAGATTTCGTTTCAGGGACTGCCCAGCCTCAGTGTGTTCGTCGGGAGGGCTGGCTCTGTTAACGGGGGTGGGGACTGATGAGCCACCATGATGGGTATGGGTCTGCCCTTGGGCCAGTCAACTGCTAGGACCTTTTTGTAAAACCATTAAAACCTGCTGGTCATTTTTTTGCCCTCTACCTCCGTTTTAACACTTCATACTCTTGAGGGTGAGAGCCCAGAGCACCAAGAGTGTCTGGCGCACAGTAGGGCTTCAGTAAGTGCTTGCTGAATGAATGAGTCTAGCACTTCAACTCAGCCCAGGATGGCATATAAGCTCCAAGTGCCTGGCTGTCTTTGAACCTCTCGTGTCTATGTGAGGCTCCTGTATGTATGAAATTAAATTTGTTTTTCTCCTGTTAAATCTGTCTTATGTCAATTTAACTCATAGAGCAGCCAAAAGAATGTAGAAGGGTGGATAGAAAAATGTTTCCTCCCCCACAGTGTGGTGCCGCCCGGTGGCTTCTCCTTCAGTGAGGACCTGCTGGTCTAGCTGCTGGGGAAGTGGTCAGCAGGTGGACTTCAGCAGCTGGCCCCTACAGAGATTGCTTCAGCTGCAGGAAGCCTTCTGCCCACCCCCTCTGGGATGGTCCATATCCAGTGACAGTAATGTGGGAAAAAGAAGGCCTGGCCATCTCCATTGGGTTTGGGATAGCTCTGAAGGGCCACTCCAAGGCCCCATAGCAAATTGTGGGGTTGGCCAAGGCTGCTGTTGATCTGCATAAAAGCTAGGCTCCTTCCCACCCCCCCACCCATGCTTAGTTCCTATCCTTCTTTTCCACCGGAGCGGATCTCATGGACTTTCCTTAATAAGCTCCTTACTGGTGAAATCCCATCTCAGAGGCTGCTTCCCAAGGAACCCACATTATGACAGGGGGACATCATCCCTGCCTGCTGGGCCAGCCCCCCGAAATCCGTCAGCCAAACCCTGCTCCTTTCCCACCTGTCATCTCTACAGCAAGCTCTTCCACTACTATAAAGAGTGAGTCTCAGACTGAGCTCAGCCCCTTCCCTGTGGGTCTTCATCTTGGGGCTTCTGCAGGAAGGGGTGTGTGTGGGCCAGCTGGTAGAAGTCGGGTATCTGATCCTCTGATGGCCAGGTCCCTCCCCGCAGCACACAAGCCAGCAAACCACGTTGCATGTGGATCCCCGGGCACTGTGCACCCAGACAGATCTAGTCAGAGAGCCCCCAAGAAGATGAAGCAGTCACGGCCCCAGAGGAGCATCTCTGGGTCTGAGGCTCATTCCAGCAGCTGGGACTGCGACGGGAGCTTGCTTTATTAGATCCCATTATAAATGGATGATTTGCCATCTCCGAAGATAAATGGGAAACTTAATGCAGAGGTATCCTGTCTGGGGAAACTGGAGAGTTATGGATGTTAGCTTTGTAGCTTTATAAAAGCACTTTCTTATGGAAACTGAAATGACCAAGATTAGATTGAATTAGTATGTACTGGTATGAGCTTTTTCTCCCCCTATCCATCTTGATTTTTCCTTTTTTTTTTTAAGGAAAAAGATTTGCCTCCTCCGTGAGCATTTCATAAAAATGCAAATCCCAAGTTTGGGTTTGGTAATTAGCAGGGTTGCCTCCTGGTGCTAACGAGGCAGCTGCCCAGTTGGAACTATCTGTGGAGGTGGGCAAGGAGGCGCCCTCTGCTGGCTTCCCTCCTGTGTGCCGTCTGCTCTGTCCAGCCCACTCACTTCCCACTGGCTCCAGGTGCTCTCTTCACTCTACAGATCCCAGCAGCTGAGGGATGGTCTGTCTGTCGCATCATTCCCCAGCCTGGACTTCAGGTCCAGCTCTCCGCTGGGGGACAAGATGGACTTTCTGCCAGCAAACAAATCCATCAGATGAGTGAGAACTTTGATTCCAAACACAGTGCCAGGCACCAGAGAAACAAAGAGGAAGATGCTGAGTCTCTGCCCTTGAGGGGAGCACTATAGGCATGAGCCCCATTGGATCCCCTGGAAATCACCGAAGAACGGGGTCCTGGAGAGGAATTGCAGGCTTAGTTTTCCAGCCAGGCTTCCTAGAATCTCAGACACATCACTTCTGTGATTCGAACCTCAGTTTCATCTTCTGTAAAATGGGATTATTAAAACCCCCTCTGCCTCTCTAGAATATGAGGACCAGGAGACCTGGTGTTTATTGGATCCAAGTCCTCAACCTGTGGAGGAGGGACCAGTGGCCACTACCCACCTGGTCTCATAGCAGGGGAGGGGCAGAATCAGTCGCTGGCCTTTTGAGCTCAGTAGGCTGTTGCTCAGGATGCTATGGGGATGGATTATGGGTCAAGAAAGGAGGATCTTTGGAGTCAGAACTGTATCTAAGAGCCTGAGTCCCTGTGGCCGCAGCAGCTGGTGAAACCACCTGTAGGAGCCTGAGCAGGTGCTCAGGACGGAGGCCTGAGGTCTGGCCTGCATCCGAAGCTTAGAGGACTGCCGAAAAAGAGACCGGATTTGGGATCTTACTCACCATGCTAGGCCTTGTACATACCCTACAGTCCCCATGTGCCCCAAACAGCGGGATAATAAAGGAATCCCAAGACTTGGGGTGCAGAAGGAGGAGGCAAAATGGTGTGTATGCCGCAAGCTGAATGGGGCCCCTAGATCTGGGGGGTGCTGAGAGCCCCAGAGCCTCTCAGACACTTCACTGGGGCTGGGGATTGACCTGTTGCATGCCGAGGATCCCATCAGGTGGTGAATGGGGTGTCCCAGCACTGCTTCAGGTCCTGCCTTTGCACCAAGGAACTTGGCGGAGATGAAGAAGGGGAGCCCAAAAAAGAGAGAAAAGTGGCCTGCCCTTAATGGATTCAGCCTCCAGGGGATATCAGCACAGAAATCCAATTTGAAAGAAGCCTTGAGTTCTAGGCTGGGAGATGAGGGGGCCAAGAGCAGTTAGTCTCAGGTGGAGTCATTTAAAATTTAAAAAGCAGATTAAACAGCTTCTTTGTTATGATGATCAGCACTGTGCCTCTCCCAAATCCCAGGGTGCTGTTTCCATGAGGGGCTGAGCTCTGTCAAATGGAGGACGGAAGCTACCTCTGTTCAGCAGCCCATGGGGGCAGCGGGCGGCTGGACTAAGGCCTGGGGGCAGCTTTGGCTACAGGCCCTCTCCTCGGCCCCCTAACCCTATCAGTGCCCACAGCGGGGCCTCAGGGGCTGGACCAAGGCCCATCAGCCCCAGGGCTGCCTCCATTCCAGGCTCCATCCAGTAAGGCTCTCCACTGCGGGAGCTACTTCTCCCCAAAAAGGGGGGAACTGAAATTCACAATGCCTAAGTCACTGAATCATTTAATCGATAGATTTTCAATAAATATCTCGTCTGTGCCGAGAACTGTGCCAGCCAAGGGGGTAGCAGAGAACAAGACGTACCTCGAAAAGGGGAGAATGGATATATAATCCTAGCTTTTCCTCACTGTTGCGAGGGAGACTCACAAGGTGGTGTCAGAGAGAAGAATAGGACGGGGGTTACTCTCCAGAATGGGTGTCCAGAGAAGTCACATCTAAAGACTCGTATCTAAACCTAGATCTGCAGGATGAGTAGGGGGCGGGTGGAGCTGGGGAAGAGAGTGCTCCAGGTGGAGGCAGCCTGTATAAAAGGCCGGAAGTGAGGGCATGTGCTGTGCTCAGGAGGGACCAACACCAATAAACCGGAGGCAGCTGGTCTGGGCAGGGTGTGAGAGGATGCAGCAGGAGATGACCTTGGGGAAGGAGGTGGGCTTTCCTAAGTTAAGTAAAAGGCTTCACGTTGCTCCTGTCTCCACCATGAGGTTGGAATAGAAGAGCTGCATCTGGGTGGCTCTGGGAGAGGCCAGAGGCTGCTCATGGCACCTCGGAAGCAGGGGCCCAGCAGTGACAAGTAAAGGGGCTGCAGAAGACACTGGTGGGACAGGGACCTGGCCGAGCAGGGGATGGATGCCCAAGAAGGCACAAGCAGAAAGGCCCTGGAGGAGGCGTCCTGAAGCTGGCATAAGAGGCCGTCAGGGAGCAACAGATGGGGTGCTTTGCCCAGATGGGTTAGGTCCTTCCAAGCATTGCGGCCAATGTGGTGATCTGGGCAGCCAGGGCCTGAATGGCTCCTGATGGAAGACTCCAGACTTGGGCCTCAGGTTCTGCTGGGCGAATCTTCTTGCTGAAGCCGGGTATCTGTTAGTCACTTCTCCCTATGCTGCTGGTGTCCTCAGGAGTCCCGGCCAGTGCCTCTAACAGATGGACATATGTGTTCAAGACTGCCACACCTCTTACTTGAGAGATGGGTTGCAGAACGTGCATGTAGGCAGGGCGGCAGGGCCAAGTTAAAATGTTGTGCCGTGCATGCTTCAGGGAGGGAGAGGAGCGGGGTGGGAGGTCCTGCAGGTTAAATGGAGCAAGGCCTGTCCTTCCTTCCTGGGGGCTCTATTCTATGGCCCTGGCTGTGGAGGTCCAAGGTCATAGGGTTGGCCTACTTCCTGCTCCAGAGAAGTGTGATGGGCACAGATCTGGTGATGGACCACCCCAAGCTTTCAGCCCCAGGGGCATAACGACTTGGTTGACAGCCTGCCCTCTCGCAGGTCCATCATAGGACCATCTCCCAGTCCCCAGTGGCAGGTGAGATAACACACGGAGAGCACTTAGCACACGCCTGAGATACTGCTGATGCTCAGTCCCGCCACCATTAGCCTCATTTATTGGGTCCAGTCTCCTCCATTAATACTACTTGATTCCCTTGCCCTGAAATGAGCTCCTTGACCTTCTCCATGGACCTGATGTCCTCCCATTTTTAAAAGAGCAGACGATATAGTACAGGGACGTTAGTTTTCCGCTTGCTGCTGGTCCAAGCATGTGACCTCAACCAAGCCACTTGTACTCCCCACCACTGTTTTCTCATCCATCAGTTGATGGACTTGTTCTGAATCCCAGCTTCCCAGCAGGTGCACTGCAGCGCACCGGCGAGCCTCCCATAGGTGCCCTGTGTGCTGAGACGGGGACGCTGTGGGTGAGTGGGGGTGGCCCCTGGCCGGGACTCCTCTCGCGGAGTAGCTGGCATGGTGTACTCCAGGGTGCGGAATAAATGTGGCCATTTCTTTGTGTGCCGTGTTGTAAAAACTGCTGAGAAGTCCCGGAAGTCATCCCTGAAGTCTCTGCTGGGATAATATCGCCGCTATTCCGTGAGTCATTTCCTAGATTCACAACGCGCCTGTTCCAAGACGTCTGTTCCTACACCAAGCTCAATGCCGTTTCTCTGTCGTGGTCTTCTCGGCGTTGATGAGCTGCTTTAGGCTGAAATTAATTAATTTGTCCTTTTTAACACGTGGCCTGTGGGCTGTTTCCTGTAATTTACTGCTGCTGCCATTGGCAGAGGTGCCCGACCCCTTATGAAGGGCCTTGCCACTCACTCACGACAGTGCCGTGGGGTAGTGTGCACTGGCGTGCATGTGTACATGGAGACTCGAGGTCTGTGTGCTTTGAAATAATTGCCCAAATCATAAGTCGCTGAGTCAGGATTTGGACATGAGTCTCTCTGGCCTGATATAGCCTGTGCTCCTAACCAGTTAAGCATTTTGCTTTTGCAAAAAAATTTTTGCTTTTTCCCAGTTAGATTGGGAGTGGGGTGGGGTGGTTCCTGAGCAAGCCCCGTGTTTTCCATCAGTCTCTTTGTCTCCCCACCGTTCAGGATTAGGCTCAGTAGGAAGAGCTCAGTGATTACTGCTGGTATGCCAGACACGTTAGTGTGAATGGAGAGTGAGAGCCAGGTGGCTTTTCCGGGGTCACATATGGAAGGCACAAGTGACCTCTAGCTTTACCTGGGCATAGGAGGTGACTGTGCCTGTGAGATCCTACCTGTGCTGTTGCCCAGCAGAGTGAGCCCCGTGCAGCCTGGGCTCTGGTGTTTGAGGGTAAGAGAGGCCCCCCGCCACCCAAGGGAAGTCTGCAACTGGAGAGTTCATGGAGCCAGCCCCTTCAAACCAGTTTCCCAGCACTGAGGGCCTATCCTGAAGCCCTTAGAGCTCGCCCCACAGCCCTGTCTGGGGCGCTCTGTGGGAGCAACAAGGGCCCGTGATTGGCGGCTGGGCTGAGTGGGTTGTGGCCCCCCTGGCCAGGACGCCAACCTTCACCACCTCCTTCACCAGTGCCCAGGGACTGTGCTCTCTACTCTTCCTTTCCTTCCTTTCTGGGCCTCACAGTCCTCCTAGGTGGTGGGTCAGTCCTTCCCCAGCCTCCTTCCTGCTTGGGCTGCCTGTGAGGAAGGTCCTGTGAAGAAGCATTTGCATTTGGACTGTCAGCGAGTTGTCTGAGTGGCTCCCCGGGCAGCGCCCCCTGGTCCTTCCCCTGAACACTGAAACCACACACATACATGCTGTGTGCCTAAGGGTCAGATAGCTCAGAATTTGACTCTGTTCCAACTCTGGAGCATGTAACCTTGGATGAGCTTGACAATATTTGTTCTAGAAATATTTACTGGAGAAGCATCACTTTGGAGATGAGATGAAAGGATGAGATAAGAAACTAAAACCCCGGGGCGCCTGGGTGGCTCAGTGGGTTAAAGCCTCTGTCTTTGGCTCAGGTCATGATCCCAGGGTCCTGGGATTGAGCCCCACATCAGGCTCTCTGCTCGGCAGGGAGCCTGCTTCCCACTCTCTCTGTGCCTGCCTCTCTGCCTACTTGTGATTTCTGTCTGTCATTTAAATAAATAAATAATCTTAAAAAAAAAAAAAGAAAAAGAAACTAAAACCCCTGCAGGAATTTGGTGAGCGGCTCACAACCCTACAGAGACAGCAGCTGGGTCCCATGGCACGTTTCTGCTCTGACAAGCAGGCCTCCTCCCCTGCAGAAGTTCTGCTCTTCCAAGTGGTGTTGGGCCGGTGCTGGCACAAGGCCGGACAGCTCCGGTGACCCACAGGCGCCCCGCCCGCGGGCCTCATCTGCCAGACTGCCGGAGGGATGTTTTATGAGCTCTTCAGTCATCCGGCCCCACGAGGCTTCTGCCTTGCTCCAAGACCATCGCTGGTTCACACATATATCTTAAAAAGGAAAAGAAAGAGAGAGAAAAGCTATTTTATTTCATTGCCAAACTATCCACTTTAAATACCCTTTTTATTACAGTATCTGCATAGTAATACTAATAATAGATCTTGTTGGCAGCTCTAATGAGGCTGGAGAATATAAGGTTTCCAATAAAGTTAATTGTTGCCTTTAATATTCTCATACATTTATACATGGTAAATCTTTAAAGGAGAAAAAACACTCCGTTTCATTTCTGTTAAGCAGCCGGTTCTAGACTGGACGGAGACACACTGCCGTCATGGTGTGGGGTGGGGGCTGGACTCTCAGGGAACTCGGATTGGGATCTCCAAACTTTTTTCTAGCAGTAAGAGCACGAGCGTTGCCCCAGCGGAATCTGGGCCTGAATGTTGCCTTTGTCGCTTGCTGGCTCCGTAGCAAGGGCAAATTGCTTCCCCTCTCTTGGCCCCCTGTTTGTCTGGAAGCTGGGATTCTCGATAAACATCAACTACAAGATTGTGCGGGGGGGATAACCAGGGCATCACACGTGGGAGCTACTGTCATTATTTTGAACCATTCAATACAATGCTATTTTATTCACTTACTGTGTGTATCACTAATTGTGAAATCAATCAGGGTATTACAATCACTGTGCTTGAATTTCACCGCCAACTGAAATCTCTTTCTGTAATTGATTTCTCAGGGTTATATTGGAGTAAATGGTAGAGTTAGAACCCAGGATTCTTGGACCCCTGTGACTTCCAGTAGTTTTGGGGGAGCCCCCTGATCTCCGTAATGCCTTCCCACCTCAAGTCCAGAGCATTTGGAGCGACTTTACCTTCTGCCTGTCTCTTAACGAGACCTGTGTCTTCTGCCTGGGATGTGGACACTCCTGATACGGATGCTGCTGGAAAGGGAGGGCAACCTGCCCCAATCTTGGGACTACCGGGCAACCTCTCCAGCAGTCATGATTTTTCTGTATTTTTACTTCCTCCTAAACAAATGTCATGGTTTCTGGAGTCACAGCAGAACGAAGAATGTATGTTTCACCATTTACTATGTAGCCAATTTCATGTGTTTCCGCCAGTACCGTCACACTCCTGACATTTACGATGCTTTTCTCTCGGGGTGTAGGCAGAAGGAATGTTTACCTCCAGACCCCACCCCAAGATCCAGGAAAGGGAAAGACCAACTCGGGATAGCCCCGGGGTTAGGGACAGCTTGTGTGACGTGTTTCAACAAATGGTTCACCAGCACGGCGCCCCTCACCTCCCAGGCCTTCCCCACCCAGCCAGGGCTCTCTACACATCAACGCCTCTCCCACCTCTCCCGCTGGCAAGTGGTAAGAAATACTATGTGACAGGATGGTTTCCATGGCAACCCTCATTTCCAGTTAAACAACCGGGCACTGATGAAAGGATCTCGTTTGCTTTGGTTAAAGGGTTTTGGGGGGGGGGAAGGGTGTGAGGCTCCTTTCTTCCCTCTCTCCTTCCCTCTCTCCTTCTCCTGCCCTACTCCCCACCTTTCCCTCTCCTTTCCAGGGATGAGGGAGAGGCGCAGCGGGGCCAGGCCGTTGGAGAAAGAGGACTCCCGCTCCTGGCTGGACCAGAACAGCCAGGACGGGGGACTCCGATCTGAGAGCCTTCATGTCCTCAGCCGGGCGCCACCGCCTCCCTGCCAGCCCTGCCTGCCTCAGGTCCCAGGTCCTCTGCCCTCCCAGAAGGGGGACCCACTGCAGGAAGAAATAGGCTGGTTCAGGACCCTGTGTCCCAACAGGTGGTTGGGTAATTAAGTGAGCTTTATGCACACAACACTGTTTTGCCCAATGTAATTGCAGTTTCCATATAAATAATTCACGGGAAATTATTAGAGTGAGGACATCGCCCGCCTCCTCATAATTTGCTTAACCGAAATAGGCTCTTTCATCATCTGCGCTGATTTGCCTTAAGACCATGCACTCAGCATCCTTCATAGGCCGGCTCCTTCGAAACTGAGAATGCAGAATTTAATTAAGTTATGCAAATCGGTGTCCCCTGCCTGGGGAGAGGCAGGGTGTTTGCCCACATGGCTGTGGGTGGTGCAGGGATGGGGAGGAGGGGCCTTGCTGTGCCCCAGGTGGAGGGGAGTTGCTTGGGGAAGTGCCAGGCAGCGCCCCCCCACCCAAGAAGGAGCAGCACCCCCAAGGCGAGTTCGGGAGCCGGACTCCATGGATGGGGCAGAGCAGGGTCAGAACTCTGGGTTCTGCCCACCAGCTGACTCGCTGTGTAATTTTGGGGGAAGTACTTAACCTCATTTTCCTTCTCTGTAGAAGGAGGATAATAAAGAAAGTCACCTCCTAGGACTGAGGTAAGGAATAAGTGAGAGAATCTGTGTAAAGCACTAATTGTGGTCCTGGCCAGAGTGCTCGAGAATCAGCTGCTGTCACGGTTACTATTACTGTTACTGCCGTTGTTGTTAGAGAGATCAGACCTTCTCTGGTTTCCAAGGAGTCCACCTGTCCTCCTGCCACAAGGAGGGTTACACTGAAAACCCCCTCCATAAACGGTTTCATGATTTTGGGAAGGATCTGTTGAATTAGAGGAGGAAAGCTGACATTTTGAAGGCAGACAGATCAGGGTTCAAATTCCAGTTGTACCCCTAAATATTTGATATTAGGACTGAGAAAGTCACGTTGCTTTCAGAGGACCTGAGTACCTCTTGGGGACCGTGGGGGTGATATCCTTGCCTCTCTTGGGGCCTGTGAGCGAAGACCAGGTGCATGTCCGCTCCATAGTTCATGCTCAGCACACGGTGAATGAACCCGCAAGGCTGAGCCAGCATCCCTTCAGAGCACAGGAGCCCCCCAGAACCCCCCCTGCCCTTTGCTTAGTGGTGGTCCTCCCACCCCTCCTTGCAAGCCCCCTTTCTCTCACGCTTTCTGTCAAAGGATCAAAGGAGCCATAAACTCATGCACCCTGAGGTATGAGGGACTGAGAAGCTTGAACATTTTACTCTTCTTGAGGAGACTTATTTTCTCAAGGGGATAACGTGCTTAGTTTTTCTTAAACCAGAAGTTTGGCACTCTAATGGAAGCATGTCATAAACCTGCGACAGAGCTGGGAGCTGCTCCCAAAATCCCCACTGGGAAGCTCCTTATGACAGAGGAGTCTGGCCTGGCTCCGGGCATCTGCCCTGGTGGCTGGTGTTTCTCATCCGCTCTGTGTGCCTTGCTCAGACTCAAGCTCTGTTGGAGCGAGGAGCTTCATTCCATTAACAAGTATTTATTGAGCATCTACTATCTGCCAGGCCCCTTAAGAAGCCCTGGGTTTACAGTGGGGAGTGAAGCAGACACAGGCCCTGCCCTCACGGAGCTGAACGCTGGTGGGGTAGCAGGTGTCCTGCGGTGGTAGCTGGCAGCCCTGGGAGAAACACGTGGTGTACCCAGGAAGCTTCAAAAGGAAGCCAACAGGGAGGGTGACTGGAGAGCAGCAGGATGCATTCAAACGGTGGCAGGAGCAGAAGGAGTCTAGGAGGCGAAAAGTCAGAGGCAGGGCATTGCTGACAGAGGGAAGTGCCTGTTTGTTTTATTTTATTTTTTTAAAGGTTTTATTTATTCATTTGACAGACAGAGATCACAAGTAGGCAGACAGGCAGACAGATAGAGAGGGGGAAGCAGGCTCCCTGCTGAGCAGAGAGCCCGAAGCGGGGCTCGATCCCAGGACCCTGAGATCATGACCTGAGCCGAGGGCAGAGGCTTAACCCACTGAGCTACCCAGGTGCCCCAGGAAGTGCCTGTTTAAAGCATGGAGGCAGGTTGCCTGGGTGGTTCAGTCCATTAAGCATCTGCCTTCGGCTCACGTTGTGAACCCAGGGTCCTGGGATCGAGTCCTACATCGGGGTCCCTGCTCAGCGGGGAGCCTGATTCTCCCTCTGCTCCCCTCTCTCTCTCTGTCTTTGACAAATAAATAAAATCTTTCAAGTGCAGAGGCAGGAAAAGGCATTGAGGAATTGCAAGAGATGCGTGGCCAGAGTGAGTAAGGGAGACATAGGTGAGCTTGGTGAAGTCAGCAAGAGGCAAGGGTCCTAGGCACTAGGGAGTCATCTCCAGTAGGAGATGCAGAGCCTGCTGTCCTGGCTGGATTCACAGATAATACCCAGGCCTTGTGTCCCAAAGAAGCCCACTCCCATCTCAGAGGAAGAAAGGCGCACACCTGCCAGCTCTCAAGAGACTGGAAAGAATCGTCTTCTCAGTGCCAGAAAGGCCAGTTTGGTTCTGGATCTTGTGGTCGTTCGTTATGACAGTCACTGTCCCAAGCCTTCATGTCCCTCCACCTTTCTCTGCCCTGCTCTGGACCCTGGGAGGCTGGTCTGTAGGGACAGCATCACTAGGCTCCCCTTCCCTCTGCCTTGGCTGCTAGGAGGTACAAGTCCAAAGACTGGCAGGCAGGAGAGGGAGATGAAGGTACTGGTTTTCCCTGTTCCCGCCCCACTGGGCCACCACCCCCCCGGCCTCCTATTTCTCTCCTGCAGCTGCTGAACCCAGGCTCTGTTAACAGCTCCCTCCAAGGTCTCCTCAGCCAGGAATGGCAGTGGCTCCCTGCTGTTGCTAGCCCTGAGGTGCTTTGCTCTTTCTTGTCAGTTTCCCCTACAATGCCCACATCTTTGTGAAGAGGCCCCTTAGTGGGTATGATGGTTAATTTTATATGTCCACTTGACTGGGCCATTGGGTGTCCAGACATATGGTCAAACATTATTTTGGGTATGTCTGTGAGGGTGCTTCTGAATGAGATGAACATTTGATTCAGAGACTGAGTAAAGCACATCGCCCTCCTGAGTGTGGGTGGGCCCTACATAATCAGTTGAAGACCAGAGAACAAAAAGGCGGACCCTCCCCTGAGTAGAGGAAAACTCCTTCTGTCTGATGGCCTTCAAGCTGGACACTGATTCCTTCCTGCCTTCAGGCTGTAACTGAAACATTAGCTCTTTCTGGGTTTTCAGCTTGCTGCTTCTCAGTCTAGAACTTACACCATTGGCTCTCCTGGTTCTCGAGCTTGATGTTTGCAGATCTGCATGTGCCCTGCCTACCTCAAGGGGCCATGAGGAGGCCTTCACAAGCCAGGATCTATGAAAGTGCTCTGTAAACTATTACATGCTTTAATTGTGAGACGTGACATACATTGCATTTTTGTATTCCTGGGGGCTTCTGTATGCTGTTTGTTCGCTGAGGTAGGGTCTGACCCACTCTGGTACGTGATTTCAAGCCCGGTCTCTGGGAGCTGCTCTTCAGTACAGAGATGTGAGGGCTGAGCTCAAGCCATAACACCAGCTCTTCTCTGCAGGCAGAGAAGTCAGGATCACAGGACCTGAGGCCATTTAGGTCTATGATCAAATCCCAGTGCCTTGTTTTTTTGGCCTGTGGGGGCTTTAGCAACTCTCTCACCTCTAAGCCTTAGATTGTAAAACAGGGACACTAGCAGGGAATCATATAGTTTTTATCTGTATGTGTTCCACCATGCTGTCACTAAGTGACAGTGCTTGGTGTGGCGGAAACCTTTAGAAAATGCTGGTTATTACCACTCTGTCAGTAACCAGGTGTGACCTTGGGCACGTCATTTCACTTTTCTGGGCCTCTGTGATCTTTTCTCTAAAATATTTCTGGAACAAGTGAATGTATTAGTTTTCCATTTCTTTGTAACAGACTTCTATAACTTCACGTGCCTAACACAATATACATTTATTATCTTAAAATTCCTGTGGGTTGGAAGTCCCAGCATGGGTTAGCTGGGCCTTCTGCTGGGGGTCTCACCAGGCTGTGGTCAATTTATTTTATTTTATTTTATTTTATTTTTTTGACAGAGAGAGAGAGAGATCACAAGTAGGCAGAGAGGCAGGCGGGCAGGGGGGCGGTGGGGGGAAGCAGGCTCCCTACTGAGCGGAGAGCCTGATGCGGGGCTCTATCTCAGGAGAAAGAGCTCATGGGTTTTGAGTGTTTGTTTTTAAGATTTTATTTATGTATTTGTCAAAGAGAGAACATGAGAGAGAGTGCAAGTAGGGGAACAGCAGGCAGAGGGAGAAGCAGGCTGCCTGCTGAGTAGGGAGCCCGATGCAGGGCTCAATCCCAGGACACCACCGGGATCATGACCGGAGCTGAAGGCAGACGCTTAACCAACTGAGCCACCCAGGCAGCCCTGTGGTCAATTTTTTGTAGTCAAAAAGAATGCAGGCTCTATTCCTTTTTTTTCTTTAAGCTTTTTTTTTTTTTTAAAGATTTTATTTATTTATTTGACAGAGAGATCACAAGTAAGCAGAGAGGCAGGCAGAGAGAAAGGGAAAGCAGGCTCCCTGCTGAGCAGAGAGCCCGATTCGGGACTCAATCCCAGGACCCTGAGATCATGACCTGAGCCACCGGCAGAGGCTTAACCCACTGAGCCACCCAGGTGCCCCTTCTTTAAACTTTTTAAAAAGATTATTTATTTATTTTCATGAGAGAAGAGAGAGAAAGTACATGAGCCAGTGTGGGGGAGGGACAGAGGGAGAGGAAGAGAACCTCAAGCAGACTCCTTGCTAAGCACAGAGCCTGATGAAGGGCTTGCTCTCATGACCCTGAGATCATGACCTGAGCTGACATCAAGAGTTGGATAATTAACCCCCTGAGCCACACAGGCAGGTGCCCTTGGGCTGCATTCTTATCTGGAGCTCAGTGTTTTCTTCTAAGTATATATGGGTTGTTGGCCAAATTCTGTTCCTTGTGACGGTGAGACCTGGACCACAGCTCCTTGAGGCTGCCCCTCTCCACAGACCATCCACAGCATTCCCGTTTGCTCCTTCAAGGCCAAGAGGAGAGTGTCCCTGTCAAGAGGGACTGAGTTCCTCTCAAGGGTTTTACCAGATTAAGTCAGGCCCACCCAGGATAATCTCTTTTGATTAATTCAAATCAACTGATTTGGGACATTGATTATATCTGAACAAAATTCCTTCACCTTTGCCATTTAAGTAGTAGACCATCATGTCTGCCATATGATATTGGTTGAAAGCCATCACTGGCTCTGCCCACACTCAAAGGGAAGGCATAGAAGGGCATAACACCAGGCATCAGAAATCACGAGGGCCATTCCGGAATTCTGTGACCATAATGAATTATCATAACCATGTTCTTTGTGTCTGTCTCCCTGTAGACTAGAAGCTCAAATGCTTGGTTGCTGCCTTGTTTCCAGTGTATAAAGCACAGCAGGGGTTTGTAACCCCAGACCTTTGGTCAAATGTTATTCTGGGTGTGTTTCTGCCTCAAATTAACATTTGAATTGTAGACTGAATAAAGCAGATTGCCCTCCCTAATGTGGGTGGTTCCCATTCAATCAGTTGAAGACCTCATAGAACAAAAAAGGCTGAGAAGAGGAACTTCTCTTGCCTGACTGTTCAGCTGAGACACTATTCTGCTCCTTTTCTCTACTAAAACTTATACCACTGATTCTCTTGGGTCTTTTGGGACTGCAGATCTTGGGACTTCTCAGTCTGCATAATCATGTGAACCAATTCCTTAAAATCAGTTTCCCCTCTTCTCCATATATCAATCTACAGCTATGTCCATCTGTTTCTAATCTATAGGTCTCTCTCCACACACACACACACACACACACACACACACACACACACATACACATACTGAATATATTGAATTGAATGAATTGAATATATATGCTGAATATATATAATTTTTAGCTATTGCAAATAGTGCTGCTGTGAATATTTGTATGAATATATATTCAGCATATATATTATATATATTCAATTCAATATATTCAGTATATATATATTATATGCCTATATATACTATATATAATATTTGTATGAATATATACATATTTGAATGAATATTTGTATGAATATACACATACACACATGCACACACACACATTATTCATTCTATTTCTCTGGAGAACTCTGACACAGTGTTCAGTAAATCTGTGTTGACTGTTGCATGGGACTTTGCCATCTCACAGGTCCCTTCCAGCTCTTGTACTGACCGATTTGGGAAATAGGTAGTGGCTGGGAGCAAGGTAGTGGGTACAAGGTACGGGGGAAACTGTACAGGGGAATGAGCTACTCTGGAGTTGACCCAGGCTGCAATGTCTCTCCAACTGTACTCTCTCTGCCTTCCTCCATCATCCCCAACCCTTGACTGGGGAGTTAGAATAAGGCGAAGGCAAGAGACAAAACAATAATTTTTCCCTACTGGTCCTACACCTCTTTACCTCTAATTTTTAAGCCTTATTGAAATAGATTTGATATACAATAAACCGAACATATTTAAAGTGTACAATTTGATGAGTTTTGACATATGTGTGTTTAAGATAATGAATATATCCATCATCCCCAAGAGTTTCTTTGTGCCCCTTTGTAATCTCTCTCTCCTGCGCTCCCCCACCCCTAATTCCCAGGCAACCACAGATCTGCTTGTCACTACAGATTCATTTGCATCTCCTAGAATTATATAAATGGAAGCATACAGTATGTACTCTTTTTTTGTCTGCCTTCTTTCACTCAGCATAATTATTTTGAAATCCATCTGTGTTGTTGTATATATCAATAATCCCTTCCTTTTCATTTCTGATAATATTTCATCAAATGAATACACCACAGTTTGTTTATCTGTTCACCAGTTGATGGACATTTGGGATGTTTCCAGTTTGGGGCTATTACAAACAGGCTGCTGTGAGTGTCTGTATGAAAGCCTTGGTATGGACAAGTATGTTCATTTCCCTTGGACAAACACCTAAGAGAGGAATGACTGGACCCTGTAGTCAGTGGCTGTTTAAATTTTTGAGAGCCTGCCATGCTGTTTTCTAAATCAGTCGTGCCATTTTATAGTTCCCCCAGACGTGTAAGAGAATTCCACTTGCCTCACTTCCTTGGCAACGTTTGGTATGGTCAGACGTCTTAATTTTAGGCATTCCAATAAATGCACAGTGGTATCTCATTGTGACTTTAATTTGAATTTCCCCAATGACCAATGACACAGAACATCTTTCTCATGCTTCTTTGCTGTCTGTATACCCTCTTTGGTAAAGTCACATCCTTTGCCTCTCTTTAAATAGTGTTGTTTAGGGGCACCTGGGTGGCTCAGTGGGTTAAAGCCTCTGCCTTCAGCTCAGGTCATGATTCCAGGGTCCTGGGATCGAGTCCCAAATCGGGCTCTCTGCTCAGCAGGGAGCCTGCTTCTCCTTCTCTCTCTCTCTGCCTGCGTCTCTGCCTACTTGTGATCTCTCTGTCAAATAAATAAATAAAATCTTTAAAATAAATAAATAAAGTGTTGTTTATGTCCTTATTACTTATTGTTATGATTACTTATCATACATCATGGATACAACTCCTTCATCAAATGTGTGATTCATAAATACTTTCTCTCAGCCTATGGCCTATGTTTTCATTCTCTTAACAGTATTTTGGAAGAGTAGTTTTGAATTTTCAT
>RCUC01074477.1:0-11373 GCA_003697995.1 Taxidea taxus jeffersonii
ACGTGTTTGTGATGATGCATAGATGGTAAGAATGACTGTTCCTACCTTTGCATCACTAAATCCTTCTAGGGATGGTGAGAAGCCATATTACTTAGCAGTCCCTTTTGCTATTCACTTTTCTTGCCTCCCACTACACCCAAACCAATTCCCTATTCCTCTTCACTATTATTTGGAAGATGGTTGGCAGCATGATGTTGAGGTTTGAATTTGAAGTTTACTTACATTCAAGAAATTTAATTTGTCTCTTTAAGTCATAAGCACTTAGAGGAAAAAAGTAACCTATTTTAACTCCATCTTTAAATTAAAAAAGATCATTCTTAAATGAAAGAGTATTTTTATTTTTAACACACCCAATTACGATTTTAAAATGAAACTTTACCAAAAGGCATTTTCAGGAATTAAGGAAAGCAGATATGAGTGGTAAATTCTTGGGAGCAAACTATATCCTTCACAAGGGCCAACCTGAAACAGAAATGCTGATTATAAAAATGAAAATCAAGGGGATAAGCTTCTAAATGTCAAGTAACAAGTTTCCTGGATTATAAACAGTAGTTCTGAACCGGATGTGATGGAGGTGTGTCTGCACACCAGCATGCATGCACATGTATACTTGCGTGAGCACACAGGACGGGGAGTTCAGACACAAAATCTCTGAAGGAAAATTAGAAATGTGAAAGACACATGTATAGTCATCAGAAAACAAAACAAACAAAAACCTTTCTCAGTAGTAAATGTAACCACTTAATTAGTATCATTAAAAGAAGGAATCCCCATGAATCAGATTTTCTTTTCAAGACTTCTTTTATTATCACTTTTCTCTTACCTTAAACATTAATGGGATGCAAAAGGAGGAAAAAAAGGCAACAAATAAAAATGCTGGCGTCTAATTTTACTTTAAGTCCTATGTAACAAATCAATGTGCAGGTCAGGTGGTTTCCAGTGCTTTTTTTTTCAATAAAATTGAAGTAGACTTAATCTAGTTGTCAGTGGAGAGATTGTTCAAATGATTTTTAATGACAAATAACCTTGTTGTTGTTTTTTTTCCTTTTCTTTTTTTTTCTTGGCATATAAATCAGAAGTTTAAAGTATTAAGTGACTGCTGTGGAAAAATTATTTTATTTGCATTTAGTTATTTATTTCAAAAGTTTCTTGGGGCTTACTCATTTCAGCATTTAGAAATTATCATCTAAATATAAACTGATGAGAAAAATACCCAACATCTATTTTCATTAAGTGAGTCACTTCCGATTAATCTGAACTTTAGACATTTACAAATTATCTAAATGTATTAAATGTAAAATGTTTTGATCAATTCTTTCTACTTACAGTTATTAAAATGATTACTGAAATCAGAGAATTTTTAAAAATTAGACTTATGAGCACAACAATATAAACACATAAAATGTTCATTTGTATTCATGGGTTTGTTGTGGAGAAATATGGGGACATAGTTATACCTTCAGAAATATATATTACATGGAAACGGATCTTGTATTCCAAGTAAATAGAACTGTAAGACCAAGGAGAAAAACTGGATCTTCTAATACTGGTCCAGCTAAATGATTTTCAAGCTCCAGTTTAGCCATAGTCTTGTTCTTTAGGTAGTACATGATAGAAGGCTTGGGGGTGGGGGGAGTTTAAATAGGGTTATACTAACTGAAAGGGAACGGGAAATATCTATAGATCAGATCTTTCCTAGTCTCCACCAGAATTCTTAAAACTATGAATCACATTTCTGTAAACATTATATATCATGATTCCTACATTCTTTGTGAATTAAAATATTGTCTTTAAGTTGGGAGATTCACATGTTTCCTCTTCGGTGTGCTTATAGTGTGATTTTATAAAACTGTATGCCTGCATTGATTATATTTAAAATTTGTTAAAATTTCAATAAGTATTCTGGTTTATAAACAGTTTAAATAATGTAGAAGTGTAACATCTCAGATACAGTCACCATCTCATGTTTATCTTCAAATTTTCTCCTGGATAATCCATGCTCAAACAGGTTTGTGTGTATCTTTCTCCATTTTAGTGTACATATAAGTGCATAATTTGTATAAATATGTGTAAAGTTTTATATGTATACTTTATAAAAAGATAAAGTAAATGTCTCTGTTTCAAAAAGCTGGAAATACTGGGTAACACAGAGCAATGTTTAATAATGTTCTGGACTTACAAGAAAAATAGGAGAACAAAGAAATTGCTAGTAACAAAGAAATTGCTGAGAACCCAAGTGCTGAGCATGTAAGCCAATGCCACAGCAGTCCAAAGGATGGAAGGAGTAAACCAAAAGAGTAACCAAAAGTTAACCAAAAGATTCTAAAACATACACAAAGATAGAAGAAAAGACTGTCCACTTGAGGCAAGAAGTTGAAACTGAGACCCTCACACAAGTACAACCCCTGCATAGAAGGCTCCATGCTTTCTAGTTCAACCATCTCCATTTAGTCTAGTCTAGTCTAAAGGCCCATGATTATTCATTTTTGAGCAAAATTGTGAATTCCCAAGAACAGATAACACGACTAACCAATCATGATGGAAATGTTAATCGTTAAATGAGAATAAATAAGTATATATAAATATATGTATATATTTATATATGTGGCAAACTTATCAAAATGTAGGCAAAAAGGTAAATTTGAATGCTCATATAAAGACAGTAAATCACTAAAGGTGCTATAGTGATTATCTAGGCAGCTTTAAAAAAATTTTTTTTACTGTCACATAAGGTGGCATTTAAAGTTTAACATGAGATCATAAAAATAAAATTTGTATAAACACAAATCCAAATCAAATCATAAGACAGATAACAAAAGACAAAGGAAAGACAAAGGAAACTAATCAGCAGCAAATGCAGTTAGACACAGTTGTGTCATGTACACTAGAAAGTCTTTTACAAAATGATCATCTTAAATCAAGAGAAGACCAATCTTCAATGTTGTCCTGCAAGCTGGGTTAACTTTAGGAGTCTCCTCCTATTTTCTCCAGTGTCCTCCTTTAATATGGCTGGTAAATGTTTTGGTGATTGTGACCCCCTCCAAATGCTTTGCCATAAGAGCTCTTTTGGCCACTGTAGTCTGCATATCCTTGTCCATATCCATAGTTCCCATATTTATACCCAGTATAGTCATAGCCGCCATAGCCAGTATAGTTTTGATCACCACCTTAGGCACTATTGTAATTTCCATATCTTTGATCCCTGGTTCCAGTTTTGACCCTGACCTCACCCATGGCCACTAGTACCACCTGGTCCACCAGCTGCAACACCTCTTCCACCTTTTTTGTTATTGCTGTTGCTGCCTAAATACCTCTTTGTGTTGTGCAGTTATGATTTCACACTTCTTAGAACCAATCTGATGATATCTGCTTTCTAACAATTTCTTTACTGGCTCTTTGTATATGAGATAAAACAAAATCCTTTTCTTTCATTTGATTTTGCATCCATGGGAAGTTCAATATTTTCAATCTCTCCAAAGGCTCCAAAATATTCTTTAATTTGTTCTTCAGAAGTATCTGGGCTCAGTCCACACATAAAAACCTTTTTGGAGGGTTCTTTTGCTTTGAACTCTTGGTCCTTTTGAGGGTCTATTAATTTGCCATCAAGTTTGTGTTCTTTCAGTTCCAAAACCTCACTAACACTAGCAGCATTTTGGAAAGCACAAATCCAAATCCTCTTGATCTTCCAGTCACTGCATAATCATGCAGTCTATAAATTCCCCAAATTGAGACAAATATTCAGCCAGATCTTTCTTGCTTATATCCCAGCTCAAGCCTCCAATAAACATTTTGCTGTCATTCTGCTTATTCTTGCTGGGTCGATATTGGATTCCTCTGTGAATTCCTCTGTTTCCATGTTGCTGTGTTTCTTCATGTCTTTCATGATGGCAGAGTTGTCATGGGGGTGGGAGGATTGAGGGGAGGCTCTGGAACTCAGTCCTGGTCATGCAGCAGCAGCCCCAGAGTGTTGTAAGGAGTTTTCTAGGTCTCTAGGCATCTTTTAAATAAAGAATTTAGAATAATCTTGTGATTAACATTTAGGGAACTGAAAAACAAGCAACTCTTTCCCAAATTGTATTATGTAATAAAAAATGCAGTGGTAGTAAAGATGATAAATTATTTATAAAAGGGGAAAATTGTAGCCCACTCTCCCTCATGTATGGAAAAGTTGGCTAAAATTTTGTCCTTTGAAGAGCTCCATGCCCAGATGATTGGAGGGATTTTTAATCTGAAGGCATACATAATTAAAAAAAAAAAAAGGAATTCAATTCACTGTAAACCTTGTATTGTGGTAGACAGCTGTGAGGTTGCAACCTTGAACTTCATGTGAATGGAAATGTGGTTATTGAAGAAATTCAGCACGTTCAGCTCCAGAGAAATTTCCACTAGTTTCCTAGCTCAAGCAGTAACTGGATATAAATATGTTTCTTAAAATGGAGATACCTGAAAAAGTCTATGCTGAAAATTTCTAATATAAATCATCCTAAAAGAATTTTCTTTTGTGAGGTATTTTAAGAACATAGAGAAAATAATCCCTATTTTCTTAACAGAATTAGTTTATTTAAAACAAGATTTCTAAGGATCAAGATTTCAATACATTTTTTAGAATCTTAGAGTGCTAGAATAGAAGTGGAGGGGACATTTGGGATATTCTAGTCTAGGTGTTACATGTTGCAAATTTGGGATGAGAAGGGTTAAGTGATCTTCCCCAAGGTTACATTAATTAACAGACAAGTTGTAACTGGAACCAAGTTTCCATAGTTTTCCATAGTTTTAATCTCTCCCCTTTTAAGTGCCAATTCTAAAAACTACTTGGTCTAAGAGGATGTTGTACCTCTAAAAATTTCCTGTAGTGTTCAGTCAAATGAAAGAAAAGCAGGGTTGTGAAAGAGAGACTGCCATTAAGAAGGAAAGAAGTCAGGCAGTATACTCTGTCTGTCCCAGTAGGAATTCACACAGCAGTATATTCCCATAAAGTTCGTAAAGTGAAAATACTAGAAAGAATCAGAATTCATAGAGGGGAGAGATCATGGCTTGTCTCTGGAAGTGATATTCTGAGATATTTTAAAGACCTACTTGGATCATTTTTTGCCTGAGAAAATTCTTTTTCAACCAACTATCAATGACGAGGACATAGGTTTGTTTTGTATGATATAACAATAACATATGTTTTATTTTTTTAGTCAGTGTTTGTTAAATTTAATATGCTTAGGAATCAGCAAGAAGGTAAAAAAACAGAGTTCAGGGATCCCATACACAAACACTGCTTTAGTAGGCTTGTTGAGGAGCCTAAGTATTTGCACTGAGAACAGGTAACTGAGGTGATCCCAGTGTATTGGTCATAAGTTCACCTTTCTAGAAAAATTGTTTCAAGGCATCTATCTATAGGAGCATTTTCTTACCTTTGCTTTTGACTGTTAATTACATTTACTTGCCTTTGAGAAACTTCGCTATAATCACACTTTGTATGTATACCAAATTCTAACATTGAGAATTTTTTCATTTTTTTCTATCAGCCAAAACATAGTACAATATAAATGCATATATGCTTAAAATGGCCATATTTATTATTATACTTGAAATATGCATCATAAACTGAATTTAATCATGTATACATATGTGTATATGTGTGAAGTCCCTATAAAACAAATTGGATTATTAGGACATCACCTAAATAAAATTGATGTTATGTAGATTTGGCTTTCAGTCAGAGATTCCAAAACAGATATTCATTCTAAAATGACTCCAAAAATACCTTGCTAATTAGTTGTGCTATGATAGAGGTTCAGTTAAACTGTGCATCAAATTATGTATCCTAAAATGCATGTTTTTTTTCCAGAACAGTGTCTCTCTCCAGGAGATTTAACATAAGAATCTCTTGCATATCTGCATTTGTAAACTTTATTTTATGAATGCACATTCTCATCCTATAGCTTTGGAGCAGGGCATAAGTATCTGTATTTCTACCATGCTCCCAAGTGATACCACATTTTGAACAACAATGCTTTGGAGGATTTCTTTCACAAGATGTGACATCCCTGTATTGTAAATTTATTTGAAATGTTATTCGGAGAGTAGTGTTCTAGCAGAGTCTTGTTCAATCTATCTGTGGGAGATTATTGAAGGTATATGTTAGAGATTTCTTTTGTTGCTGAAAAGTTAAAAAAAAAGAAAGAAAAATTTTTCACTGTCTTAAGTAATTTTTTTTTCTGTATTTACATACATGGAATGCCCTTGTCCATTTGTGTTTTCTGCAAGCTAATTGATCTAAAATAAGAATCACTCAACTCTTCAGCTTGCACTGGGCAAAAGTGAACTTGCCAGGCTTCACTATCTTTTTTTTTTTTTTTTTTAAGATTTTATTTATGTATTTGACAGAGAGAGAGAGAGAGAGAGATCACAAGTAGACAGAGAGAAAGGGGGAAGCAGGCTCTCTGCTGAGCAGAGAGTCAAATGCGGGGCCCAATCCCAGGACCTTGACCATGACCTGAGCTGAAGACAGAGGCTTAACCCACTGAGCCACCGAGGTGCCCCTCCAGGCTTCACTATCTTAACCCAATAAGTCCTTGGTGAGGCATGAGACAAGATCAACATCTTTCTGTTGACCTAAATGCCTCATCAGGTGAAGAAATAACAATATTCACTTCCAGAAACTTCTGGTTGAAAAGGTCAAAAACAGAAATTTCACATTTTTTATATTATAATAGAATAGTTGAAACATGTTCAGAAAGATATTTTGATTTATCCAACTGAAAGGGCAAAAGAAAACACTGTAGAGAATTATCCTTTCAGGAAATCTTGAAATAGCTATTACAGACCATTCCATCTTTAAGAAAATCTTCATACAAATTAGGTCTTGGGAAATACATAGGTACCACCTCTGTGCTAAAGTCAGAATACTCTGCCATTCTCCTAATTTAATATTCCATTTTTCTAATTTTATATTCTGCCTCTTGCTTTTTCTGCCTTTTGGTATATTTCCTGTGACCTAAAGAACAAAGTGAGTTTTATTTCCTTTTCAGTTATCCCCCATCCCCAAGTGAAATATCTCAGAAAAGAAAATCTGAATTGATATTCACCTTCAAGGAGAAAAATATGACACTAAAAAGTCTCCATCCTACATTTTGTGGATTCCTAGAACCCACAGCTTAAAAAGTAGCTGCCATTGTATTTCAATTAGAGTTCTGCATCCTTTTGTCCATTCTAAAAATTTCAGTCAGAATTATTTTGATTTTTGCACTGTGTCAGTGGTTTGCAGCTTGCTTCCCATTAAAGACTATCATGAGAAATATATTGATTCTTTCCCAGTTGAAGCTGGTAAGCATTTATGTACTCTGTTGTGCATTGTAATATACTTTATTTATTTTTTTAAAGATTTTATTTATTTATTTGTTAGAGAGAGAGAGAGAGAGCACAGGCAGACAGAGAGGCAGGCAGAGGCAGAGGGAGAAGCAGGCTCCCTGCCGAGCAAGGAGCCCGATGTGGGACTCGATCCCAGGACGCTGGGATCATGACCTGAGCTGAAGGCAGCCGCTTAACCAACTGAGCCACCCAGGCATCCCTGTAATATACTTTGAAAGAAGGAAAATAGTTCCCAATCTATAAAAATATATAAACATATGGGATCATAGTGATACAGGCATGAGGGTTAATATTGACATAACACATTCATAGTATTAATTAGGAAACATAAATTAATCTATCTTTCTAGCTTCATTTTTCTTTTCAGGTAAATGAGGCCATTTTTACCTGTCTTATCTTTCCTCAGATGTTTTGAGGATGAAATTAGACAATGTGTATAAAGTATGTTGATAAAGTAAAAACTTATGTGGTTTTCTTTTTTCTTTTTCTTTTTAATTTGTTCCATAGCATTACGTAGTATAAGATTGAACAAACAGGTCTGGAAAGTAGCTCTAGTGTTTCCTAATTCTCTCTCTTTAATCTATCATAGTATCTCAATGTACTCCCACACATGGAACCAAAAAAACAAAGGTAGAACTTGTTCTACAGAAAGACAGAGCAAGTGACTAATAAATGGGGAAATAGAGAAGATAAAGTTGTTATAAAAAGTTAGAAAGAAAATGGTTTCAAACTGTTGAAAAAGTATTTCACAGATCATTAACCCATCATACCTATAAATTTGTCAGAACTCTGGTCTAGGGAACTACACCTGGGGGGCCAGGTAGGGGGGCAAGAACAAATGCCTTCTACTGCAGGGTTTCCTAATGGGTACAATATGCATGAGTTGCCAAGCTTTGTTTAAAATGTAATAGATGTCATTATGATGAGAAGTTCTCAACTTTGTGAAATTTTCAGATTTCATTTCATCTAGTAATTGACTTACATTAAATGATAGCATTTTTCATGTCCTGAAATTTATTATTTATAATTCTCAAAATACACTATTTTTAGTGCTACAGTTTGTCAGTGATTTTTAGCAACATTTTTAATTGGAATTTTTATTTACATGGAGTTATGTTATACTCGTAGAAAAGTTTGTAACTTTTCTCTCTTTAACACTTTTAAACTGTTTTTCTACAATGTTCTCGTTCATATGTAAGAAAAAACACTACAGAATTTTATGAATATAGTTCTGGAGAGATCATTAAATTTACTGAGACTAAAAGTTTTAGTGTTCCATAAAATATGCTGAAATTTATTTAGAAACATAGCAAACCCTTTTTTGCTTAAGTTGTAGTCTGTTAATCTTCATTAGAAATATTTAAGCTGATTTTTAAAAGTAGATTTCTGCTTCCATCTTATTCTCCACCTACTCTTACTATATCAGATCCCTTTGAATAGCATTCTTGAATCTCTTTTTACAAGCATCACAGTGACTCTTTAAACATGAAAGCCTGAGAAAGCTCTGGAAATGCCTTCCCAGCTCTTCCCCCAAATAACTTAATTCTTCACAAGGAAGATTGCCCTGTAGAAAATATAAAGCAATGTTTAAAATACGGCAAGAGAGATTATCACTCAATGAAATTCAACAAGTCTGCAGAGTAAGAGCAAGTGAAATATAGCTTTTATTTTTTTCCCCCTCGTGCCCTTGTCCCTCCCTGTCTAGTTCTGACTCATGAATCAAATGCAGTGTTGATCTTTTCAAACCCTTAGAATTCTAATGACAGAATGGATTACATTTTGGATCCAGGTAGATTGAATTGCCAAGTCAGAAATTGACTAGTTTTCACAGAATGACTAGTATAGCTCGCAACTGAGAAAAACAAACTGTTAGAGTCCTACTTTCTGAGTTCAGAGAACAGCAAATCACGAGACCTGAGCCTAATGAAAGGCACAATTTTAAGAAAATTGTCCTTGCAATCCTCTCTCACTTGTCTTCCCCTATTTAGGAGAACTGGAGTTGAGATATACAGGAGCACAGGTGGCCTTTTAAGGAAGGACAGATCATGAAAAGGAGTTAACTCTCAAGGAAGTGGTACTGGCTGGTTCTCATTACCATCATGGCATGTAGTAGGCATTGGAGAATTGCTTGTATTATCTGTGGGTATCTGAAAGGAGGCATGAATAAATATCTCCTTCCCAAGTAAGATAACTGTTTGGCCATTGGCCTCAGTGATTTACATACACGGTTTTGAATTGATGCAGGATCAGGGTAATAAATAGGTAGGTTGAAGAGAAGGTCCTATGACTGACAAGATTAGGAAAGGGAAATCCTAAATGTTCATTTCCCAAGCAGTGCCGAAAATGGATGTTACCCTTGCCTATAAGAACAGGCCCATAACCTCCAGTGTTAGAGTTTTGGAGGTCAGATTACACACCTACTTGGCAGTTGCACATTTGCTGGGATTGTTGGAGTGTGATTCAGTGTTTCAGGCATATTAGGAATGTGCCACCAGGCCTCCATCTTAGATGTCATATTGAGTAAGTTGACTCTTTTTTTTAAGTGTCCTCTGATGTCCTGATGTTTGAGGCATATGTTTGAACTTTAATCAACAAGGCCTCCCATGCCCTGTATTTATTCAAGGTAACACTAAAGACAATAACTTAGATCAGTTATGATGACCAATTTAAGAGTGGGATGGACAGCAACTAAATATCTTTTATTTTTGTATGATTCCTTATATAACTAACAAAAAAGATGATGGCCAATTGATACATGCTCAGATAAATACTCATACAAAGCATATCTTTTATTTAAACCTCCCCTTTTTTCATAGTCTTCTCACCAAGGAAATAAACTGGTGAACAAGATAAGTGAGTGTGAAAGACTATCACATCTCCCAAACCCCTCCTCTTTCTCTCAGACCAACGGAGACACACATCTGACCTATATTAGAGAGATAAGAGCTTTGAATTGAATATGAATCCTAGGCTTTATATTAAATTACCTGAAATTTCAAAAGCCACAACAATAGAATTTAACAACCCAAACCAACTGAAAATGTTAAGATTTCTGCTGAGATATCATTAAAGGATCCCATGAGATATCATCAAAGGATCATTAAAGGTGGAAGAGTGGGGGTGGGTGATAACTTGAAAAGGCATAGAGGTGACAAGAAAGAAAGGGAAAGAAAAGGAGGAAGATGGAGGGAGGGAGAGATGGATAGAAAGAAGAGAGGGAGGAGGGAAGAGGGGAGAAGGAGGAAGGAAAGAAAGGAAGGAAGGAATTATTTAATGTTTATGGTTCAAAGAATTGAAATTAAACTATTCATGTTCTCCTGATTTTTACTAACTATCCCTTATTCAACAGTTTGCTTCTTTAAGAGAAGAAGTACTAGACTACAGTCCTCTGTGGAAACAACATATTGGAGAAACTAAGCGAATTAGATATGTAACATATCGTCTCCAAACATTATTCCCCTCATTCTTTTCTTTTTATGTTCTTTTCACTTTTTTTGGGGGGGGGGGCTATATATACCATGAGGGGTGGAGCAAGTTTGACAATGCCCTTGCCCACAAGAGGCTTACATTATTGCTAACAGTCCGGAGAAATTACAAACACAAGGCTGTAATAATTTTCAATCTATTTCCTCTCAGCTGCAAATCCAACCTTCTTTGTCCTGCTTTGTTCTTTTTGCCAGATGGTACAGTATTAGGATTTGTCAATAGAAGGTGCTAGAGGTACATGGAAGGGCAAAGGCCTAAGTCTTCCGAATTTTTGTTTGTTTCTTGCTTGGTGCACACAGTGGCAAGTGGCAATCCCCAAAGATTCTCAGTCTTCAGTGACTTTCAGAGTACCTCAAGTAGCTGCCCAGTGACAGTGTCATTCCCACAGGCAGCTTCCCAGCAAATTGTGGCTTCCTTCTATATCTGCTATCCCCATTTTTTTTTTTCAGATTTTTTTAAAAGATCTTATTTATTTATTTGACAGACAGAGATCACAAGTAGGCAGAGAGGCAGAGAGAGAGAGAG
>RCUC01074500.1:0-11453 GCA_003697995.1 Taxidea taxus jeffersonii
AATCAACAAATACAATAGTTGCACAAAGAATTTCAGAGTTTTACATATACAGTTGTTGCAAAAAAAAAAAAAGAAAAAAACCTAAATTTTACATTCCATCTTTTATAGATACCATTAAATATTAAGCACAGTCAGTAGTATGATATGGAGTTGCAGGTTTGGGTCCTTAAGGGGCCATATCTCAAAATTTGAACAAGTCACATTTTAATCTATCAGAACCTCAATCTTTCAGGTGCAAAATGGGGATAGAGTACTGCTTTGCCTATCTTACAGATTAAATTAAGAATGAATTTAAAATCATTTTAAAATTAAAATTTTATCAAAATTTAGGCTGCAGGTGCCTATGATGAATGTTCAGAAGCTGCCAGAAAACTCACAGGTAGCCTGGAAGAAAAATGAACATTTTCTCTTTGGAAGCTCCAGAAAAAAAGAAGGTACTCCCTCCTTATCCTGCTAGTCAAACTAGAGTGATTCCTGCATTTTAAAGAAATTTCTCTGCTTAAATACAATGGGAAAAAACGAGCAATGGTGGCTGGGGACTTGAAGGTAGTCCCCGCAAGCCGTTTCTGCACAGAAATGAACTGAAGAAGGAAAAAACCAAAAACATAAACATAGACTAAACACAGGCTCAGGAGAGCCCCATCCCTCATTGGCTGGAGCCAGCAACCTGGTTATTGTTCACACATGGTTGTTTCCTAACGGGGTCTGCATGAACCGAAACAGACAGAACTTGGGGCTTTTAGCCAGAAAAGCCTGCGCTGCCACTTGGGGAGCAGAAAGCTCCTGATATCAAGAAATGACACACACCTGAGCAGGTCTGATATATATTCCTTTCTGCAGAGGGCAGTGGAATACATTCCTGGGCCATTCATCATGTTTCTAAAATTAGATCCTGCTTAGAAGGAATGATATATTACTGATTACATAATAAAGATAGCTATATTTCTCATGAGAAACAGAAGGGAGAGATATATTTAGGTGTAGGGCAAATATATCCTTGATATGAAAAATGGATTCATTAAGTATTTAATCTTTATACCATTCCTGTGAAATAAATGCGCACATACATCACACGTGTTTTAAAGTGACTTGATAATTAATATTGTTACACTTGAGAAAAATCCTGGCCCTCCGTCGAGAAGGCAGGCCGAGGCTCGCCCTCCACTGACGTCTGAACGAGGCAGCTTGGATGCACTTTCAAAGCCAAGTGAACCATCCCACGTACACGGAGGGAGTGAGGTGTGGATCTGCATTGCGATTTCATTGTCTTCTTGGTGAGGCCCAGCGGGAGGCACAGGGGGCCTTCCCGGAAGTAGATGCCTTGTACATTTTTAAGGGTCACGGACACGGCAGCTGAGATGATGTTTGGACCACAAAGCCTCTGTTAATTGGGTAAGACTTCATTTTCCCCTTTTCACAAATAAACCCGTCCCCTCTCTGTCTCATTCCATTTCCTTCCTCCTAGATCCTTGCCACACAGGGCAGCCCTCATGTTTCTGAAAACCTGTAGCTGCCGAAGAGGAGGCGTTTCCCAATATCCTGGTGGTGATATTCCAACTTAAAACAAACACAAGTGTGTTTGACTGGAGTTTAAACAAACACACAGATTTGTAGCCCCTCAGGTGTCAAAGATCAGTAAAAACAAATCTGGATGGAATGAAAGAAGGACATAATTCTAAGAATAATAGCTTTGAATAGTAGATTGACCTAACTAAAGATCATTTGAAAGAGATTATGGGGAGGAGAAAAGCAGAAAAGCACGAGCAAGCTAGGAGTTACGAGCTCACTGCTTGGATGTTTATGCTGTGGGAAAAGAACACAGATTTTGAAGTCGAGAATGGGCTTGGGTTCTGGTCCCAGCTCTGACGTCTCCCAGCTATGGGATTTTTAGGAAAGTGACTTAACCTATTTGGAGCTCTCCTTTGTCTGTAATATAAAAATGAAAATCCTCAAGCCAGACGGTGCTATGCTTCGTGTGCACACACAGTACTGAGTGTCGCTGAATTCTTGGCCCCCTCGCCTCCACCCACTTAGATGAGCACAGGAGGGTAGGGCCAGGAACTCTTTCCCTCTCGGTGAAGGCAACAAACAAAGAAACAACAAAACTGCTTCCTCTACTGTACCAGGATAGAGGGAAACATTAAAGTTCTAGAGAACTTGTAGGGGCACCTTCATTTGGAAAGTCATCAAAGGAGTCCGAATCAGCTGGCTCTGTGGCCCCCAGAACCATTCCCCGCCGCACCGAGGCTGAACACAATCTAGGTTTGTTTCTCTTTCATGCTATCTGCCCAGTGTGGGTTGGCAGGGGGCTGAGCTCTGTAGCGTCACCCAGGGACCCAAGGTTCTGCCATCTTTGGATGCCACCATCTGAACATGAGGTTCATAATTTGGGGGTGAGGAGGGCGTGGAGGACAACGACAATGACAAAGCAGTGGCTCTTGACTGCTTCCACAAGGAAGTGATGGATGACACTTCCTCTCACGTTTCAAAGGGTGGGGGAAATGCAATCCCCCCAGGTGCCCCGAGAAGAGGAGATTCAGAGCTGAAGCCCCTTGTGCCGGAACCCAAGGGATGAACTCAGGGCACCCGGTGCCACTGGGTCTTCGCAGGCTTTTCAGTAATGCCAGCTGTGGTTGCAGTAGTCCCTGCTTCCGTGGGAGAAGGCAGCTTTGCAGTGGAGACCTACCCATCCCGGACAGGATCTCAGCCAAGCCCCTTCTCTCCTCTGGCTCATGCCTGCTAGTGGCATTATGAGGTTTCCACTAGTGACCGACCTAAATAGTTTGCACACCTTTCTCGTGCCACGCTGAGTTGCCACATTTTGGACACTTCATGACAATGTAATCATCACTGTGATTTTGTCACACCTTATTTTCACTGCAGATCAAAGGAAACTCCCTGTGTAGCTGATGTTCCTACTATGTCTGCCTCTTTCCAGAAACACTGCATCAGTACCTCCCCTGTTGGCCTCCCACCTGGGATTGACCAATGGCACTAATGGTTCCCATTCTTCACACCCCTTCTTCTTGTGCGATTTTGCTAAAGAAGTGAACTCATTGCTTCATGAATTCAAAGGTCCTGTTCAAGGGCCCATGTTCGAGGAGCTGGACCTGTCAGGAGATTCAGCAGCAACAGGCCTCACCAGGCTGTGATAAGCCAAGAGGGGCTCTGCTGGGATTTGGGTGATCCAATTGGATTGTAGCAGGACCCCAGCTGGTGGCTTGGGATGCGGGAAGCACCGCTAGGCTCACTGGACACTGTTGAAGAGAGCGAGGCTAGTTCCAGAAACCATGGGCAGGTGGAGAGAGGGATCCTGAGCTGAACAGGAATCAGGCACCTCTCCGTGGTGGCCTGGGGGTAGCAGAGGCAGACAACTGTCGCTCACTTTCCTCAAGACCAGATGCTAACTGCTTGCTGACCCACAGTGGTTCTCATCCCTTGCTGTAAATCAGGAGAACATAGCGATGCCTGAGCCCATGCCCCGCCCCCCAAGATCCGGGTTAGATTGGTTCTGGTTGGTAGGGTATAACATTACTAATAACGAGCAGCCTGAGTTGAGAACACCTTGACCAGCCTGCTTGTCCCCCAACCCCCTGCCTCAGTACAGGCCACTGCCCTGATCTTTCTTGCTCTCTCTGGTTTTTGTTTTTTGTGGTTTTTGGAGATTTATTTATTTAGCGAGGGGGCAGGAGCAGAGGAGAGGGAGAGAGAAACTCAGACAGACTCTGTGCCGAGCGTGAAGCCTGACGTGGAGCTCGATCTCATGACTCTGCGAACACTACCTGAGCTGAAACCTAGAGTCAGACACTTAACCGACTGAGCCACACAGGCACCCCTGCCCTAATCTTTCTAACTACACTTGAGTGAAGCACTCCTGCCTATAAGTTTTAAAGAAAAAAATTAATATTCACACACATGCACATAAGAATGAGAAATTTTTGTTTTGAGAATAATTTTAACCCACTGATGACATGTACAAGTTATTTAGAACCTGTAAGTTGACCTAAATGAAGCCATTTGCCCCAGGCACACCTTTGCATGCCCTCCTCTGTAATGATCTGGGTCCTTAAAAAGACGGAATGTATTGCAAACCCTCTGAATACTTTACACTAAAGAGATTCCTTAAAAGGTGAATTTTAAAGCAGTTTGTGGCCATTTAAAAATGACACGATAGTGGTTTATCAGTATATTTTAAAAATCTATTCTCACCAAACCCTGGAACTCTAGGGTTCCTAACACAAAGGACCATGAGCTAAAGAGAAAACAGAAGACAGGCCAGGCTGCACGCCGAACAGGGGGTTCTCTGGGATCTGGGGTTGGGGCAGGCCTCTTGGAGAAAGCGCCTCTTGATTTCAGGCCTGAAGAAACTGAAGCCGGCAGTTATGTGACCATCTGGGGAAAAGATTTCCAGGTGGAAGGAACTGCCAGCAAGAAAGCTGTGCAGAGGCTTCTCGCCTGGTGAGCAGTGAAAGAAGGGTTTAGTGAGGCTGCTTGAGAGGATGCTCACCAAAGTCATTTCCTCATCTGAAATGGTGAACTCCCCAACCACCTGAAGGGCAGGAAGTGAATACCACAAAATAAATGAGGAATAGGAACTCAATATATTTTTAAAGCACCATGAATAAGCACAGCTGGTGTTATAGACAGTGTTCTGGGGATGGTATTATACTCTTTTGCATAACGTTTATGAAGAACAGAGCCCGGCATGGCCCTAGTCAGTTTTCCCTGTGAGTGATAAAAAGTAATCTTTTATTAATCTTATTTAAAATTTGTTACTATTGTACATGATCTCAGAAGACCAAGTGGAGAACATATTATACAAATCAAAGGAATAAATGAATATGAAAGAAAAGACAATTATATGCCCAAATAAAAATTTCTGCCCATTCCATTACACTCTAAAGCATTTTGTAAATGTAAATATTGTACATAAATATTAAATAAATATATTAATATAATCTTCCTCTGGGTTTTTTTTTTAAATAAGAATCTCAGTGGGCAAAGAGTTATCATTTCATATTTTTAAGTTCTCTCAGGCCGATGTTTTTCAACCTCTAGCAGTTACCACAGGGAAGCCGTTATCTTGGTAGAGACGATGAGGTGAAGGTTGAAAACATTGAGTCGGGAGTAGACAGCACTAGGTTCAGGTCTCTACTTTGCCATTTAATAGCTATATGACCTTGGACAAAGTAGGTCACCTATCTGCACTCTTGTTTTGAAACGTGCCAGGTGTTAACATTTCTTCACAATTCCAATTATTGTTGTTGGAAGAAAGTGAGATTATTTAGGGAATGAATGTAGCACAGTGCCTGTGACCTCCTCAGCTCCTGATTACTACATCATCTCATCAGAGGGTATGGGTGTGTGCAAAGATCACATGCTTGAGTACTTGGAAATACACAAGACAGGCTCAGGATAGACTGTGGCATGGCAGCTGCCCTCACACCAGAAGACTTGGCATGGTCAACAGCTCTTCAGAGCTTTATCAGACAACCCTCTCCGAAGAATCCAGAAGGGAGAAGATCAGCCTGTTGCCAACTGGTTGAACATAGAGCCTGGCCACTTTAGCTTCAAATTCCTCATTAAGGAATTTGACAATAATTTTAAGAATGGTTTCTGGAAAGAATTCCTGTCACCTGGAGACTCAAAGGATGCTGCCAATCCATGTAGATAGGAAGCCAACTATACGGTAATTATTTACTTTGGAGAACTGTAAAGATGAATGCTAGTCATGGTGACAAAAGATATTCCATTTTAGGCATATTTCCTGTGCTGTTACAGGGGTATCAACATATTTTCCCTCTTTTCCATTCAAAACAAAGATAGTTAATGCATTAATTAGAAATAGTGTGATTTATTCTAGGTAACAACTTGGAATATAACCTGAGCATGAAAAGGATAATACAATCAGGGAGGTCCACCAAGACCTTATCTGCTGGTAAGTTTACGCCTTCCGGAGTCTCACAGCTCTCTGTCCTGAGGTTCATTTTGCTTAGTAGCTTTTGACCTTCCACAGCGTAACTGATTAAAATAACCATGGCCTGCCTCATGCTTCATAGTTTAACCAAAGGGTATAGATGTTTCCTTACTGGTATCATCAAAGATCTGGGGTATCCAGAAGAAAACCTTCATTTCTCATTAGATCAAAAAGAGAATAAGGTTTAAAAAACAGGCTGATACTACCAATTACTAAATGAAAATGCTTAAGGATCTAGCATGTTTGCAAGCATACTTCACAATCAAAATAGATGGATTCTATAGGACAAGCAGCCTGCTGAATTTCATGGAAAAATGGAAAGAACCCAGAGTGAGGACTTGGGTTCAAGTCTGAGGTCAATTATGGAGCAGCTGAGTGGCCTTGGACCTGGTCACTTTACTTCTCAGAATGTATTGACTCATCTATAAAATGGGAGTGGTGATAGTTATGTCAGGTTCCTCATAGCATTGTGTGGAAATTAAAACAGATAGTGTGTGTGGAAAACTGTAGGATGAACTGCTGTGTAAATGGTATTGTTATTACCAATTTTTAAGAATTATTGAACACCGTATCCTTAGACCATATCAGCAAGCTGACACCTGACAAATGAGAACTCATTACTGTGTCATATCCCATTGTCTGTGGCTGTTTTCATCCTCAGCTGATAGGGTGTGCCTATGTTGCCTTGTCAGCATAAATCCTTGATAGAGGGCATTTCTCTAGAAGTGGAAAGGATTTCTAGCTCCCCTCCTATCCTATACCTTTCCACACACCCATATGGCCAAATAAAGGTCACTCAAAATTCCTAAAGCAAGAAAAGAGGAACATAGGAAGGTTGTCGACACCTCCATTTTAGGTTTCTCCATTTTTGTTAAGATTCTCTAGAGATCCAAACGGCCATGGCCTCAACTCCTGTAATCTCTGTGTAACAAGAACTCAGAACTCGGTATATGCACTCATTGAGCACTTAAGGTGGTTGGTCACAAAATAAGCTCTTGATGTAGAATATCTTACTTAATCATTATAACAAACAAAATACTGAAACTGCCCCACACTGAAAAATTGGGAGATGAAGACTTGAAGAGGCTGGGCAATTTTCCTGAGGTTACATAGCTAGCTGCCCTCGGTAAGTGACAGAGTCGGTACTAGATCCCAGGTCTGCATGGTTCCAGAGTGAATGGTCTGATCACTACATTGTCAAGTCTTTTCTCAAAAACTGTTCTATTGTTACTGTTAGTTTTGTCCAGAATTTCTCCTTGGATAGGTTGTTCTGTGGCATAGAGACTTTCTCCAGCATCAAACTACATACAGTCAAATAATTCATTTTTGCATCCAACAGATATTTGCTGAGTGCCTTCTGTTTGCCAGTGACAGCACTGCAGAGGGGAGACATGACTATGAACAAATACAGCCAGCCCCTTGATCCTAGAGGGTGTCTTCTCTTCCTGAGATATGTTGATGCACATTGTATTAGGAAAATCTCTTCAAATCAAAATACAAACTCATGGGGACTATTCTTTAGAAGAAGGTTCACCTTAGGATTCCTTTCATTTCATTCATTCAATCAGTGAAACAATAAATATTAGTTAGGTGTCCCTTAAGAGACAGATACTATGCCAGACAATCTAAAGATAATGTTGTATCAATTACAACCTTTATTTACTTACCCACAGTTATTCCAGAAATAGTAGAGGACACCACTAATACATGTTAATTCTCAGTTAACCATCTTGATGGGGGAAGGAAGATAGTTGGAATAAAAGTGTGTGTGTATATATATATCACCTCTCCCAGGTGATATATATCTGGACCAAGAATTTAAGACTCTTTCCACTTCAAGCTTTTATAAAGAACTTTTGAGTTTGTAAACAATCCTCTTACTTTGTTCTGTGGAAGAAATATTTATAAACAGTTCAACAGCTAAGAATTAGGGGCAAAAAGAGGTAAAAGGAAAAGTGAAAACCTCCATGGGTAATCCAGGGGCTGAGCAAACTTTTGAATAATCATCATTGTTTTTAATGTGTTTTCCACGGTTTCTGAGCATCTGGATCAAATCAAGCTTGCTTGCTTTCTTTTCTTTCTTTCTTTTTTTTTGAATGGTGATACCACTCTGGACCATAAAACTTATTTTCACATTTTGGGGAGACTTTTCTTTGGAGAAATGTAAACTCCCCGAAGGAAACAGCCCTGTTATATTCTTTATACCCCCACCGTGAACAAAACAATTTGGGGCACATAATAAGCATTAAATATGTACTTGCTGATTAATAGATTAAGATTCTTGGAGAGGTAATGGTAGTATATGAAGAATTCCAGAGACTAGAAGCAAAGATATTATCTAAAAGCATTTATCTTCCCATTTGCTAAAGGCACTCGGCATAGAGTGGTGAAGGAACCAAATTCTGTCATTTTCTATTTCTTCATCTTTGGGCAAATTACTTAATCTAATTGTACCTCAGTTTATTCTCAACCATAAAACTGAGGATAATAAGATTGTCTCTACTGTAAAGTCACTGTGAGGATTAAATTAGTACAAGAATGACATTTACAAGACTGGTACAGAGAATTGTGATAAATGTTAGCGATAGTTATTTGTGAATCTTTTCTCTATTTCTGAGAATGCAAAGTTCTTTCCAAATGAGAAGATAAGCCATAACACTTTAGTTCATTCCGAAGATAATAGAAAATATAGTCCTTAACACCACTTAAGCTTAATTTAAAAGATGAAATTCAAAGTCAACGTCCTGGTAAAGACGGCAGACTGCACACGTGCATCTACTTCCACTCTCAGCTTCCTAAAATGGCAGAAAACAATCCTTGAAAGGGATGAACCCACAAGGATTTGGAGAAGAAGAGAGGAAACAACAACAACCAAATTCCTTTAGTCAGCCTCACCCATATGGAAACTAGATTCATAGCAGTTCTGGCCCTGATTTGCAGAACAGTGGGGAAGGATGGAGTGTGGAGGGAAAACACAGCAGAGCATCCAAGCGATATGTAGATAAAAGATCTAACCAAGTATGATTGGCATGCCAGGAGGAAATGATAAGAAGAAATAATATGCAAGAATCTTCTAAAATGAATGATAGATACCAAACAAAATTCCAAGACCCTGAAAGAACACCAAGCAGAAGAATCACCACACCACACCTTCCACAAGAATCACCACACCAAGGGCATACTATATTCGAACTGCTGCAAAGCAAGGACAGTGGGAATTTTAGGAAGGCAGGCAGGGCAAAAAGAACATTCCATATATCAGAATTCAGATGAAAGATATGAATCACCACAGACCTCTCCTCAGAAACTATGCAACCTAGAAGATCATGGATGACATCTCTGTGAGTGAGCAACAGCAACAACAACAATCTGTCAAATCAGAATCCTATACCAAGCAAAAATGTCTTCCAAAAATAAAAGGAGAAATAAAGACTCTGCCGATCTGAAACCCAAACCCAATCTGAGTGAACTCACTGGCCGATGACAGTTTTTAATTCCATAGTTGCATTTGATGTAAACCACACTAATTAAAATTTAGATCATTAGATTAGATAAAAAAATCAAGAGCCCACTATCTGCTGCCTCTAGAACTACCACCTTAAATATATAAAGAGACAGGTTGGGATGAAAAAGACAAGCTGGGGGGAAACTACTCAAAAGAAAGCTAAAGTAGCTTTGTTAATATCAAAGTTGGCTTCAGGGGCACCTGGATGGCTCAGTTGGTTAAGTATCTGAATTAGGCTCTGATCATGATCTCAGGGTCCTGGGACTGAGCCTCATATCAGGCTCCCTGTGCAGCGGGGAGCCTGCTTCTCACTCTCCCTCTGACCCTTCTCCCACTTGGGCTCTCTCTCTCTCTCAAATAAATAATAAAATATTTTTTAAAAAGTTGATTTCAAATAAGAAATATTACCAGTAATAAAGGGGTCTTATTATATAATGAAAATGGCTTCAAGTCTGCAAAAAGAAGAAAACATTGATGATTTTATGCCTATAAATTCAAAGTTTAGGGCAAGTGGCTAAATGCCGGGAGAACACATCTTACCAATATTAGCACAAAAAGAAACAGAAAAATGCAAATGACCTTCAATCTATTTTCTCAAATTGAATTCATAATTAAAAACATTTCAACAGGGACTCCTGGGTGGCTCAGTGGGTTAAGCCTCTGCCTTCGGCTCCAGTCATGATCTCAGGGTCCTGGGATCAAGTCCCACATCAGGCTCTCTGCTGGGTGGAGAGCCTGCTTCCCCTTCACTCTCTGCCTGCTGCTCTGCCTACCTGTGATCTCTGTCAAATAAATAAAATCTTTAAAAAAAATAAAAAAATAAAAACATTTCAACAAGGCAAACCCCAGGCCCAGGTGGCTCTACTCAAAAATTCTATCAAAGTTTTAAGGAAAACACCAATACCAGTTTTACCCCAAACTGAGAAAATAGGAATTGGTTTTCAAGTTGGTTGATGAGGCCAGCAAGACCCTGTTACCGAAACCTGACAAAAGACATTATAAGAAAAGAAAATGAGAGACCAAAATGATGTATGAGTAAATACATACAAAGTCCTTGATAAATATATTTAAAAAATCAAATTCAGTATTATATAGTGGGGATAAATGTTACTAATAAGTGGAACTTAGGCTAGGATACTAATTAGGTTGGTATTACATTCTAAAATCAATAGTTGTAGCTCACCACATTAATAGAATCACAGGAAAAAATATTTTGATGCAAAAATTTTGGCAAAATTCCACACAAGTTCATAAAAAAAAAAACTCTCAAAAAATTAGGAAAAGTAAGGAATTTCATCAGCTTGATAATGGGCATATACAAAAGAGCGACAGTTAATCTTATATTCAGTGGTGAAATATTGAATGCTTCTTAGTTCAGGAACAATATAATCACTGCCTCCATTTCCATTTAGTAGTAAACTGAAGGTGCTAGCTAGTCCAACAATGTGAGAAAAATGTAAAGGGATACAAATTAAAAAGAAGCAAAACATCTTTTTCACAGTTGACATGATCATATATATGACATATTCTAAGAAACCTACCTCAGAAAGCTTTTAGAACTGAAAAGTGAATTTGGCAAAGTCCTAGGAATCAAGGTCAATACATAAAATGTAATTATACTTCAATTTTTTCCAGCAATTAGAAGATGAAGTCTGAAAGCAATTTATTTGCCATCACAGGAAGAACATACACTACTCAAAAATAAATTTAAGGACATAAATGCAAGACTCATATTCCAAAACCTACTCCATATTGCAGAAAGATAGTGAGTAAAAACACAAGCTATGTGACATGCTTGGGGATTGGGAAAGTTAATATTGCTAAAGTGTCAGTTCTCCCCATATCAATCTATACGTTCAGTACGATCCCAATCAAAGTTTCATGAGGCTTTTAGTAGAAATTAACAAACTGATTGCAAATGTCTATGAAAATGCAAAAGAATAAGAATAGGAAAAAGAACCTTCCATAGAA
>RCUC01074505.1:0-13589 GCA_003697995.1 Taxidea taxus jeffersonii
CCCTCTCCACCCTGGTGAGCCCCAGCTCTCGCCTGTCTTTGTGCTGGAGCGTTGCTTAGTCAACTCACCATGCCTCCTTTGCTCTCCTCTCGCTGGTCTACCTGGGAACCGGATCGTCCGGTGGCATTTATGAGAGATTAATTTTCAGCTCCAAAGAATCAAGGGACACTTGATCCTTCCAGCCAAAAGTCACTCTTAGGTGACTAAAAGTTTTATGGAAGTGTCGGAGATTATTTCTCAGGATGTGCAAGAGTCCCATGGGGTTTTGCGTCTCACTAGTAATTAAAACTTTGGCTCATCTGGGTATGCACACATAGGACTGATCCTCCAGTGCTCCAAGCCACTCAGGTTGTCTCAAGACTTCTGGTGGGAGAAACTGAGACATGTAAGAGAGTGCTCCGTGGTCACTTGTGCAGGTGACAAAGTAGCACACTGAGATCCTCTCCACTGGTCCCAACGTGGCTGAGATTTCCAGGCTGACTCTGTCTATAGGAATCTGCCTCTTGGTCATGGGACACTGACCTACCTTGTCTGCCTTCAACTGTTTCCTCTCCTACCTTCTTCTGCACTCTCCTCTGTTGTTGGTGGGGCACGGAGACCTGTGAGATGTCCTGTCCCATATCGCAGAGGTCCTCCATGACGGCCAGCTCAGACTGTGATCACCATAAAATAGCTATAAACCATTTTGCTTCCTGGCAAAGACCCCACTCCTTGAGATCTCTCCCTGTGGGTATGTCTTATCCACCACTTAATTAAATGTGACTCAACCCAAATAATTCAGGGATGCAAAGAGAACTGGAAAATAGAGGTTAGTTTCACCAGAACTGCCCACAAAGTAGGGGAGAGATCAGCAGGTCAGACAAGAAATGTTGAGACCACCCAAGAGACCCCTGTTTGGTAGCTGTTGTTTGCCACCAGCTGTTAAGAGGCATATCAGAGCAAGGGAGGTGGGATATTCAGAGATCTTGAAATCGTGATAATGCCCGTTCTGGAGGGATCCATCCTGGGACATCAGGGTTAATTATCAGGCATCGTTTCTGTCGGGTCTTCAGAAAGGCCATCACTTCTGGGACAGCAGGTGCTGGAAAAAGGCGAGGGCCCTGGGGTGTCATCGCTGCTGGGTCATGACACGGCATGCTGGCCGTAGCCGTGCTTTCAGGGGTAGATGGACAGTAGGCTGAGATCACCCACAGACCACTCGCCATTGGAACTTTCTAGAAGAGTAACCACTTGAGATCCTATCAGGTTTCAGAGAGAGAGCTAACTCTCCTCAGGGAAATAGGACTCCAGGCTTCTGGTAATGGGAACCCTGGTTTAGTTGCTACTTTTCTTGTTACAGGCGTCAGCTCTCTCCCTGAAGACAATGGGAAATTCCACCTCTATCCCCAAAGACGCCCCCCCCGGGATGTATTTTGAGACACTGGGATCAGCTTCTATCAGAAAGCCTAAATAGGAAAATGCTTATTTTCTTTTGTAACATTGCTTGGCCACCATATAAGCTAGAGGGCAGGTCTGGTCAGAAAATTATAGTCTTAACTATAAAACCATATTGCAAGTCTATGTCTTCTATACAATATAAGAAAAGAGTAGAGATCCCTTCCATCCAGGCCTTAATGGCCCTCAGGGATGCCCCTGACGAATATAAAACATGCACGTGGGAGAGGGGGTCATTAGATCTTGGCCCCAAAGAAAGGAATTCTTGCAGTAGCTCCCCTCGGAAATACCTCAGCACCATTGGCTCCAGCCTAAGCAACCAGTCCCTCACCCTAGCAGCCATTCTGCCCTCTTTGACCAGACTCAAACCAAAAGAAGAATTTCCTCTGCCCTCTCCAGGATGTGGTGGGTGGACCTTAGGGGACCACAAAGACTCTATGTCCCCTTTTTAATGTTAGATCTCAGGCAGTGCCATGAGTACTAAGCTAGTTTTCTGAGGATCCTAACAAATTTACTGAGGAATTCAAGAGCCTGACTCCACTCTTTTGATCTAACCTGGAAGGACCTTCAGGTCATTCTGTTCCATTGCTGCCATCCAGAGGAGCAATTCTGTACTCAGGCAGAAGAGTACCCAGCCCAGCAAATACCCCAGCCTAACAAATGTTACCCAGCCTAACAAGTACCCCAGTTGGGATGACTGTCATACCTCAGATAGACCCTAATTGGAATTATCAGCCTGGGCAGCAGGGACTAGACCTCAGGGACCACATGGTACTGTGCCTCCTGGAGAGCATGAGAAGATGTATCAAGCTAGTAAACTGATAGGGTGAGGGAGATCACCCAAGGACCCAATGACAATCCTGCTTTTTTTCTGCCCCATCCAGTAGAAGGACCACAAAAGTTCACCAGTGTCAATCCAGATACCCCAGTGGGAATGTTGGTCCTGGGAACTCATTTTATAAGCCAGGGCAGTCCAGATATTTATAGAAAGCTCCAAAAGATGGCTTTAGGGCCCCAAACTCCCAATACAGGGCAGCTTTACTCTTTCATGGACCAATCCTCCAACAAAGGTCCCATTATACAAAGAGAGAAATAAACTGGACTCAGCAGAAAGACTACCAATAATATAAATAAAATAAACTGGACTCAGCAGAAAGACTACCAACTCCATCCCAAGGGACGGTGAACATCAAAAGGTGATGCTCCCCTAGGCATCCTGATGGAAAGTCATCAAGGGACTACATGACTTTTCTCATTTGGGAAGAGATGTGTTCACCTCCTTAGTTATAACCTTCTCAAGAATTACCCTGTCATAGGTGATCAAGGAAGTCACCAGGACCTGTAACCTATGTCACAAGAACACCTCTGGGGGAGGGCTTAGACCACCTCCACCTCTAGCCCATCCAAAGACAAGGCACATAACCTGGAGATAGACTTCACTCAGATGCCCCCATCTCAGGGACATAAATACCTCCTGGTCTTTGTGGACACTTTCACTGGTTGGATAGATGCTCTTCCTGCTAGAACAGAAAAAGCTCAAGAGTTAACAAAAGCTCTACTAAAGGAAATTATCCTGCGTTTTGGGCCTCCAAAGTCTTGGCAGAGTGGTAACAGTCCATCCTTTATTGTAAGGGTGACTCAGCAAGTGTCTTCTCCTTGGGAATTCATTACCACCTTCACACTGCCTGGAGATCCCAATCCTTGGGAAGGGTCAAGAGGGTTAATCAAATCTTGGCCAAACTTTGTCAGGAAACCTCAGAATCCTGAATGAAACTCATGCCCATAGCTCTCTTGAGAATGAGAATGGCCCCAAAAAGGAAAATCCCAACTCAGCCCCCCCCCTTTTTTTGTAAAGATTTATTTATTTGACAGGGATCACAAGTAGGCAGAGAGAGAGGAGGAAGCAGGCTCCCTGCCGAACAGAGAGCCTAATGCGGGCCTTGATCCCAGGACCCTGAGATCATGACCTGAGCCAAAGGCAGAGGCTTAACCCACTGAGCCACCCAGGCACCCTCAGCCCCTTTCTTAATAGCAGATCTGCTGTTTGATTCAGAAGCTCACAAATTTATAAAACATTTAATCAGTCTAAGACAGGTACAGCAGGCTATCCTTGACTATGGCAATAAAAATTTACCTGTGTCCAAGAAAGAGCCTGTCTCTACCCAGATCAAGCCAGGAGACATGGCTTTATTAAAGATCTGGAAGGGGTGCCTGGGTGGCTTAGTGGGTAAGCCTCTGCCTTCGGCTCAGGTCATGATCTCGGTCCTGGGATCGAGTCCCACATTGGGCTCTCTGCTGGGCAGGGAGCCTGCTTCCTCCTCTCTCCCTGCCTGCCTCTCTGCCTACTAGTGATCTCTCTCTGTCAAATAAATAAATAAAATCTTAAAAAATAAATAAAGACCTGGAAGGAGGGTTTACCTTCAGATCAATTAAACCCCAAATGGTAGAGACCCTACCAGGTTTTTCTTAGCACCCAACAGCAGCTAAGCTCTAAGGTGTAATGAACTGGGTTCATTTGTCTAGAAATAAACGCTTGGGTCCAGGCTGCCCACAGTTGAAAACTGTGACATTCCATCCTATTCCTGTGAGCCAGTGGAAAATTTGTGCTGCTACTTCTTCAAAAAAAGTGATTGACATCCTACTATGAATATTTGCTTCATACATTTAGCTATTGCCTGGATTTTTAAAAAAAATGTTGTAAATTTGAATTTTATTGGTTTTGTAGTTTTTCCCCCCTTGTATTTAATATATACATTTGTTTTGGCTTTATGGTTGTGTAAAAGCTATAACGTTAGGAGTTCTGGATTTTCTTATGCTTTGTCTACTTGGACCTCTGAGTTGTTTTTCTTGTTATCCTTAAGCCACCCCCCTCCTTCAAACAAAACAAAACAAAAAAAAGTCTTTCCTATTGGGTCTAACCCTCAGACATGGCTCTAAAAGTCTTATTTTTTTTCATTCTCATTCCTGCTCTAACCTAGGCAGATCCTTGGAGGAGTTCCAACATAATCTCCCAGGGAAATAACTTTTCCAGCTGCTAGATTTGTCATTTACATCCCTGGAAAGATCTTTCTTACCCCCTGTTTCATCCCGCTCATTCTCCTAAAATAACTCTCCATCAAAAAAACTACCAGGGGCACCTGGGTGGCTCAGTGGGTTAAAGCCGCTGCCTTCGGCTCAGGTCATGATCCCAGGGTCGTGGGATCGAGCCCCGCATCAGGCTCTCTGCTCTGCGGACAGCCTGCTTCCTCCTCTCTCTCTGCCTCCCTGCCTACTTGTGATTTCTGTCTATCAAATAAATAAATAAAATCTTTAAAAAAAAAAAAAAAAAACTACCAGGCCCAGGGCACCTGGGTGGCTCAGTGGGTTAAAGCCTCTGCCTTCGGTTCGGGTCGTGATCCCAGGGTCCTGGGATGGAGCCCCGCATCGGGCTCTTTGCTCTGCATGGGGCCTGCTTCCTCCTCTCTCTCTGCCTGCCTCTCTGCCTACTTGTGATCTCTCTCTCTCTGTCAAATAAATAAATAAATAAAATCTTTAAAAAAAAAAAAAAACTACAAGGCCACGTGCCCCTTCCCTAAAAGGGATTCTCATCAGCCCTGATTGGATCTGTGTTGACCTATCCCTTCCTACCACCCCGATATTTCAGGTAGTGGGCCCTGCTTATTCCTAAGGTCCACTTACAGAAAACTCCAATAATTCAACCCATAAAAACAGACCTGAAAGATGGGTCAGCTGCCAGATAGCATCACCTCCAGGGGCAGTCTCTGGACTTCACTTTGCCAATGACCCTTGGACCATCAGATGATTTTCCGAGGTCTCAGTTTAGTATTCCAGGCATGGAATACGGCATGCCTGCTTAGAAAATATAACTGACACAGATTACAATGCCACCCACCGGGTACGTGCCAATTCCATCCTTTCCAGTAAAACCTCAATACATCCATGTTTTGGATCATGGCCTCACTGGACACCATTCAGCATTGCTGTTTAATTTCTCCCTTTGCAACCACTTTCCAATTCCCTAGGATACGTGGGGGGTGGGGCAGGCCTTGATTCCCCAAATGCACACAATAACTCTTCCCTGCGGGCCCAACAGCTCCAGGAGCTAGGAACAGCAAGTTATCCCGTCACCTTATGTACCTCTGCCAACTGTCTCCTTATCCGGGTACATCCTTGTCACAATCCACAGGGACCCATCTTTACTCAGCCTATATTGGCCCTAGGATTTCTTTTTTTTTTAAAGATTTTTTTTTTTAAATTTATCTATTTGACAGAGATCACAAGCAGAGAGGCAGGCAGGCAGAGAGAGAGGAGGAAGCAGGCTCCCTGAGCAGAGAGCCCAATGCAGGGATCGATCCCAGGACCCTGGGATCATGACCTGAGCCGAAGGCAGAGGCTTTAACCCACTGAGCCACCCAGGCGCCCCTGGCCCTAGGATTTCAATGCACTGATAACCTCAGACATTGGGGCAGTTGCACCCTGGAATCCACATACATAATTCTGCCCACCCCATGCCAGAATCAGAAGGGCAATAGGCCTTCTGTTGGCTGGAAGTGCACTAGCTCCTTGGGGATTTGCATATCATGGCACCACCCTGCGAAATCTGACAGCAGCCTTGGATGAACCAGCATCCCCCGTTGCATCACATTTCTCAGATTTCTCCCAAGTCATACCTGTCTTTGGCCAATGTAATTACAGACAACAGGCTGAGCTTACATTTAATTTTTGGTTGAATAAGTTGGAGTATGTGCTGTCACCAACAGAACATGTTGTGCCTACATCAACACCACTGGCCAGGTGGAAGAAAACATCCCAGAATGAGAAGAACCAGTGTAATGGCTACATCCAATGGCCAAAGGGGCTGATCCTGCTATTAATATTTGGGATGCTGGACGTAAGACATTCCCACCTGTAACCCCATCCTTGACCTTTAAAGGACCACTAGTGGCTTTTGCCTTCTGGACCTTGTGTGTTTAATTTTCTTGTCAAATTGTCTCTTCTAAAGTCCCCACCATTTCATTAACAAATTATGGAGCACCAGGGATTCCGACCCATCCCCCGTGAAGATGAAACCTATTAACACCCTCTGCACCAAGCCCCTGACTTCTTTCTGCTCCCCACTGTCCATCCAGGTGTCCTGAAATTTAGAGAGCAAGGACTTCTGGAACCCTCCGGCAGGGTCAACGTCCCAGACCAGCGTGAAGGGAATTTTCCCTTCAAAGATTCTAAGGGCCCTTGAAGGGAGAAATGTTAGAGGAAGCAGCTAGTCAGGTTCTAACAGAATACCCAGAGACCAGAAAAGGGGAATTCGTGGGCAGTTCTGTCATCAGAAGGTCAGAGGCCTGGCCTGTCCACTGTCTCAAACCCATAAGAAACCAGATCAAACCAAGCTGGCTAACAAAGAAGGCCAGAAACCCCTGACCAAATAAGGAAGATAAAGTATGAAATCCTGCTTCTGGGAAACCTCTGCCTCCAGTAACATTCCTCCCCGTCCAGCTGTCAGGGAGAGGTAGAAACGCAAGCGCCAGCATGCTAGGGCCCACCGGCTCTCACGTCTGCAGAGCGTACTCGCACTCTGATAAACTTTCCTGCTTGCACCGCTCACCCGTGGTGTCTGGTCTGTCCTTGAATTCTTTTTTGTAAGGAGACCAAGAGCCTCCAGGGGCATCCTTGGGGTGGGATGGGCGGAGGCCTCACGGCCTGGGTCTCCCCAGACCACCTGGCAACACTCCTTATTCTGTCCCACGGGTTGCTGACCTTGCTGTGAGGAGAAAATCAACTTGAGAGGCCTTGCCTTTCTGTGTGCTTCTCCAGGTGGGTGTCTCTTCCAGACCTAAGGGCCCTGGTTGGCTTTAGCATCATTGTCTTGGTTCACAGGTTTGTGAAAGTCTCAGATTCAGTGGCTCATTGAACATGGAGATGTTGTGAACTCTTGTTACAAACTGAGCTTTGGGGAATCCAACACCTGTTACATTTTGCTAGTTTAAATCTGCAACAGAAAGAGCTGTTACGACCTTGTAAAACAAATTGCATTTCCTTGGCGTTGTGCTCTCTGGTGTCAAGAAAGTGAAGAATATTCTTTTTCAGAAAATGTTGATATAAAAGAGAGAAATATTTATTGAATTCTGGAGAGAGGATACACTTTGAAAATCTGCAGTTAGATCTTTGTGATTTTTAATTCTTTTTTAAGATTTCATTTATTTATTTGACAGAGAAAGAGAGCACAACCAGGGGTAGAGGAAGAGGGAGAAGCGGGCTCCTCCCCTGAGCAGGGACCCTGATGTGGGGCTCGATGCCAGGACCCTGGTATCATGACCTGGCCGAAGGCAGACGCTTAACCAACTGAGCCGCTCAGGCACCCTAATTGTGATATTTAAAAAAAGAAAAAGAAAACTGAATTAAAGTGAATCCCTTTATGCTTGTGTCCTGCCTTTGCTAGTTATTGGTTCTGTGACTTGGGGAAAGTCATTCAGGCCCTCTGAGCCTCAGTTTTCACTTCTGTTAAATGGGGATGGAACCTTACCGGGATGCTGTTGTGATTAAATGCACTTGGAAATGTTTGTTAAAAGTAAACAGCTACAAAAATGTGAGTTGGGCTGCCAGGCACATCCCTCAGATTACTTGCCAGTCACAAAGGATAATGAGCTACTTTTACAGTGGGGAAATCTGGCTCTTCCCACCTTAAGTCACCCTGGGACAATCAATATTTTTATGAGGTCCCTGGTGTGCTGCAGCATAAAGTATACAGCACTGCTAATGAAGATTTCTTGCCCTAAATGCTGAATCCTGAATGCAATCAAGGCTTCAAATCTAACCTTTGGTTTATAGAAGCTGGAGGAACCGGTTAAACAACACCCCTAAGGAAGACCATCAGATAAATCAAGAATGTGAGGCATTCTATAAAGACAACTGGTTTTCTAGAAGACAAGATCTAAAGATTAAGGGGAATTGATGTCATAAAAAAGGGCCAGGGGTGCCTGGGTGGCTCAGTGGGTTAAAGCCTCTGCCTTCGGCTCAGGTCATGATCCCAGGGTCCTGGGATCGAGCCCCGCATCGGGCTCTCTGCTCAGCGGGAAGCCTGCTTCCTCCTCTCTCTGCCTGCTTCTCTGCCTACTTGTGATCTCTGTCTGTCAAATAAATAAATAAAAATCTTAAAAAAAAAAAAAGGGGGGCCAGGGAGCAATGGTCCAAAAAGAAAAAAACAAACAAACAAAAACTTGAAAGACACAATCTCATGCCTGATTAGATTCTGGTTCTGAAAAACAAAGCAAAACAGCTTTTTAGACATTTTGGGGATAACTGGGGGAATTTGAAAAAGGATTGGTATTAGATAATGTTAAGCAATTACTACATTTGTTCAATGTGATATTGGTATGACGGCTATGAAGGAAAAAGCACCTTTAATATTTGGAGAAATGATTGGGAATGAAGAGTCATAATGTCTGTAATTTCTTTGGAAATGGTTCAGAAAAGGGAAGAAAGATTAAAAGAAAAAGAACAAGCCAAGAAAAGGTAATACATACTCCGGAATGCGCACACGCACACACACATTTATATCTGTGCATCTATTCTATGTATCTGTATATCTCTATAAAGCAATAGAGCCTCATGTTAATTGTTGGATGCTGGTGAGAAGCATATGGGTGTCTACTGTACTATTATTTCTACTTGTATTGTATATCTGAAAAGAGCATTTTTCTTAATGTTTTCAAAGGCTGAGTTGAGTCATTGTCGGTCACTGCTGCCTCCAGAATACAGCCCAGATCTCTTAGCCTGGCAAGTCAGGACAATCTGTAGTCATTTCTTTTCAGACAGTCTCTTGCTCTAATGTCTTGATGTATTCCGTGCTCCAGTTAAACTGGTCCTCATGTCTGTTTCCACATTTGCCCTGTGCTTTCCCACGTGGGTGCCTCTGCGAATGCTTCCCCTTCTTTCAATGCCCGGCACAATATTCCCCCTACACAGTGTCTCCTTTGATTCCTTGCCTTGAAGTAATGCTCCCTCTGCAGGACTCATAGGATTTGCGGTGATATTTTTTGTCTCGCCTTAAGTCATTTGTGTTCTCCACATATGATAGCTAACACAGGGCGAGTTCCTCCAGCATGGGACCTGTAGATCTGTGTCTGTCATCTTCAGTTCCCGCATGCCGGGTAGCACACAGCCTAGCCTATTCACCATGTAACAGATGTTTATTGAGCATCTGCTAGAACATCTCCAGGCCTGAGCCAGGTGTTAGGGACAGGATAGTGAATGTACAAATAGGTTCTTGTTCCTCGTGGAATATAGAGGATCTTGGGAACACACAGCTATTAAGCAGGAAACATAGAAATAAATATATATATAGTATTTTCATAGAGAAAAGATGTAATCCTATACATACAGTAATGTGGAGGGCAAGTGAGGTGTGATCAAAGAATTAAGAGGTGTGACCCCTTTCAAACAGGGATGAACTCTCTCTGAGATCTGGGGACTGGGGAGGAGTTAGAGAAGGAAAGAATGAATGGAGATAGTAATTTTTATAAAAAAAAGATTATTTATTTGAGACAGGGATGGTCAGAGGGAGAAGCAGACTTCCTGCTGAGCAGGGAGCCTGATGCAGGACTTGATCCCAGGACTCCAGGATCATGACCTGAGCTGAAAGCAGTCGCTTAACCAAATGAGCCACCCAGGCACACAGGATAGTCATTTTTAAAAAAAAAAGACTTTTCTGTTTAAGTAATCTCTACATTCAGTGTGGGTCTCGAACTCAGAACCCCAAGATCAAGAGTCTCACACCCCTCCCTCTGAGCCACTGACTGGCCCCAAAGATGGTCACTCTTGTGTGAAGGCCCGAGGAGGAGAGGAGAGGCAGTAACTGAGGTGGAGGGATGAAGGGAGGGGGCCACAGGCCTTCAGAGTGGTTTGGGTTCTATTCCAAGTGTAATGGGAGTGATTAGGGGTTAAAGTGACCGCAATTTTTGTTTAAAATTGTCACTGGAGTCACAAGAGGGGAGAAGACCCAGCAGTTGGGGACCACTTGCAGCTTTCTAGAAGAGATGCTGAGTCTGGATTGAATGTGGCGGCAGGTGCACACGTTCCAGAGGCTCACGTGAGCAGGCGGAGGAAACCGGGTCAGAGGGAGAAGCCGACCTGAGAGGCACTCGGCTGTGACGAGCCCATCCCAGGCTTCCGCCCTTGAGACAAGGTGGCTGGGGGCACTCTCAGCACAGCATGATCCGTTGTTGCTTCCAGGCTGCATCCAAGAAGGCGGCCCAGCCTGGGGCATTTCCTTGGGGCGAGGGTGATTCCTAGAGGGAGACAGGCTCAGTGGAGAGCCCGGAGCCACTGATGTCAGCAGCTGAGTTTGAGTACCTGGTCCTGAAGAGGGCGTTTCCAGGGCACCCACAACAGGAAACCATTTCCGCCCATAGGTCAGGCTTACATTATGTGGTCCCCTCGACCCACAGGAAAGGTGAGGCGGGCTGGACCCCTGACAGATACTGTCCTTGGTGGTAAGCCTGGACTAGGACTGCCGTAGAGTCACGGGGGTCAGAGCCACTCGTGCATGCTTTGCCCAAACAATGCTTAAAGCCTACTAGCTCTGGGGGCTGCGTTGAGCGTGGAAAAGAGGAATGAAATGAATGGTCCTCTCTGTGGTTACCAAGGAGTGGTCTGCCTGGCTGTCTCACTTTCCCCGGAGCAAGTACTTCATCTGAGCCCATTGTTCTTCCACTTTAGGTCCAGTTCGTGCAGCAGGCTGATGAAATTCATCCAAAGTAGAAAGACACAAAAGTGAGGCGGGAACAGTCGGGATATCAGAACAGGTTCTTCAACAGAACTTCCCGGGAGCTCATTCAACCCTCTGCTCTGGGATGACCTAGAGGAACGGTCGCTCCTAGAAAGGAAGGCCACATTGTGTATCTATTTGGTAGACAGTCCCACAGGGAATAACTGTATACTTAAAAAATGGGACCTGCCTACTACCTGGGAAAATCTCTAACCCCCCAGCAGGAGGCAGCATTGGCTCACTGAAGCTTTATAAGGGTGATGCGTTACTCTGCCTCGGGACCCTGATCACTGGGGTCCCTGTTCTGCTTGTGCGAAGGGAATGTAATCTTGGGGATCACATTTACTTAAACCTCTCACCAGTTTCCTAATGACCATGTGAACAGCATCTATTTCTCAAGGTTTTGGGGGAAGGATTAAATGAAAATGCATGAATGAAATATGTCATATAGTAAATGATCAGTACATGTTAACCTTAATTATTAATTATTCAAGACTATCTTTGAAGCACAGCAGAGCTAACCCAAGTGCGGCCCAAGACTTCCTTGGGAGTATTAGACATGCCATAGAGAAGCCTAGAAATATTGGGACTTCATATGATGCAGGAATGTGTTAATACAGTGAAGCTTTATTAAAGTGAATCAGCTTTTACATGATTTTTTAAAAATGTATTTATTCATTTATTTGAGAGAGAGAGAGAGCACAAGCAGGGGAGGGAGGGGCAGAGGGAGAAGAAATAGATTCCCTGCTGAGCAGGGAGCCCGACATGGAGCTTGATCCCTGGACCCCAAGATTATGACCTGAGTCAAAGGCAGATGCTTAACTGACTGAGCCACCCAGGTGCCCAACAGCTTTTACTGATTGTTAAGCACACTCACAAATATAATTGCATTTATTCATTGTCACAATCCCAGCTGCTTTATGCCTTCTTTTACAGATGGAGAAACAGACTTGAATAAGTAGGTAATTTGTAAGGGCAAAGCCCTGAACAGGCCCACAGCTAAGACAGGCTGTCCTTTGTACCACAGGTGCCATAAAAACTCTCTTCTTAATAACATAAACAACTCAGACAGTTACAGCCGGTGTCACCAACAAAATCACATGACATTTGGTTTCATTTTGATAACAGAAAATAAACATAGTTTCTTCTTTTTTTTTTTTTTTTAAAGATTTTATTTATTTATTTGACAGAGATCACAAGTAGGCAGAGAGAGAGGAGGAAGCAGGGTCCCTGCTGAGCACAGAGCCCGATGCGAGGCTTGATCCCAGGACCCTGGGATCATGACCTGAGCTGAAGGCAGAGGCTTTAACCCACTGAGCCACCCAAGCGCCCCAACATAGTTTCTTCTATTTTTAAAAAGTATCATCAGCCTGGTCCTGCTGCTGTTACTTCCAGGATGAATACCATTTTTGCCATCCCTCCAATTTATGATAAATTATTAAGAGATTATTCAATAGTGCTTTTCCCCTCAGTAACACTTAACTCTAATATGAAACGATTGAAAAAACTGTGTAATAATTAGGACTTGGTTTATTTGCAAGTGAAAGACTTCATTTATGTTGGTTTAAACACATAAGAGTTTATTCTCACATATAAAAGAGATCCAGAGGTAGGTAGGCAGCTCAGGATTGGTAGAGTAGCTCATTGAAGTCTTCAGAGACTGACTCTTTCTCCTCTGCTGTTGATATTACCTTTTGCCTCAAGGTGGCAGCCAGAGCTCCAACCATCACAACTGCATTCTCAGCAGCAAGAAGGGGGAAGGAGGGAAAAAAGGGTTCCCTTCCAAGGAGGAATTTTTGGATGTCCTACATAATATGTCTGCTTACTTGTCTGTTAATGAAGAAGCAATGGGAAATGATTGTACACGTGACTCAAGTTTTCTTTCTCGGCCACTCAACTCACTGCACTCTTGGACGAGTCATGTCCATGCTCTCTTTGTTTTCCTTCAAATACAAACCCCTATTATAAATCCATTATGAAATATATAAAAGGTTCAGAAATGTAAATACAGAAAATGAAAACTCTCCATAATCACACCTTTCAGAGATGACCATCCTTAACATTTTCTTATATTCTTCTACTACCTCATGGGATTTTTATTTATTTATTTATTTTTAAATTTTATTTTGTATTATTTATTTGACAGACAGAGATCAGAAGTAGGCAGAGAGGCAGGCAGAGAGAGAGGAAGGGAAGCAGGCTCCCCGCTGAGCAGAGAGCCTGATGCGGGGCTTGATGCCAGGACCTTGGAATCATGACCTGAGCCGAAGGCAGAGAGGCTTTAACCCACTGAGCCACCCAGGCGCCCCCCCTCATGGGATTTTTAAAAATAATTAAAATTTTTTACTTTATTTATTTAAGATTTTGTTTATTTCATTGACACAGACAGCCA